>QJPP01004893.1:0-54092 GCA_003996215.1 Jaltomata sinuosa
AGCATATCCAGAATCATCAAGTCACCCCAAGTCTCTGAATCACCAATAGATAACATACAGGATCTCACAATTCGATCCACTACTAAAGAATCTCCTACTGGGGTCGAAACAGAAACAGGAACAGATAATGGCTCACTAGCCAACCCCAAACAAGGCACAAAGTAGGCAGATACATATGAACAAGTGGATCCAGGATCAAACAAAGCCATAGCAGACTGATGGCACACAGAAATTGTACCTGTAATCACAGCATCTGAGGCCTCTGCCTCTGGTCTCCTAGGGACCGCGTAAAACAGACGACGACCTCTACCTGCCCGACCGCCATCCCTACCACCTGCTCTGCCACGCGGAGCACTACCTCTACTCTGACGACCACCCCCTCTAGCTGGGGACTGAACTACTCGTAAAGGCTCGGCCAACTGAACTGTACCCTGCTGAGGGCAATCTCTAGCAAAATGACCTATCGCGCCATAAGTAAAACAAGCCCCTGACGGCCTACTCTGTCGAGATGAACCAGCAAATCCCGTATGACCACCACGACCTGATGCCCCAGAAACTGTACCCCTCGAAGACTGGCCGCTATAGCCCTGATGGCTGCCCTGACCCTGCTCGAACTGGTTTACTAACGAAAGTCGAAGGGAAGCCTGAACCGGTCGGCCTGGACTGACCTGGTACTGCTGTGGCTGATAACTCCGGCTCCACTGGCCAGGACCTCTACCACCATATCTGGAACCACTATAGACACCCTGATGTCGAGGCCTCTTATCTCTGGACCCCTGATCATGTTGCTGTAAGTCCTCCACAGTGCGGGCATAGTCTACAATAGCCTGGAATGACCGACCACTGGCAATCAATATCTCAACTGGCTGCCTGATCTCTGGCCTCAAACCCCATACAAATCTGCGAATCCTATCAGCCTCGGTAGGAATGATCATAGCTCCGAACGGTGCTAGCTGATGAAAACGGGTCTCATACTCCGAGATAGTCGTAGACCCTTGTACAAGGTGAGTAAACTGCTCCCTGCGACGCTCCCGATCACTCTGGGGTAGGAACTTGGCCATAAAGGCCTCATAACACTCAGACCAGGTCAAAGGAGGTGACGATGGTGATCTACAAGCAACCTGGGCCCTCCACCATAACTTCGCTGGGCCCTCCTACTGATAGGTAGTATAACCAACCCCATGAGTCTCTAACAAACCCAGATGATGCAACATCTCCTCACAGGTAGTAATAAAGTCATGTGGATCCTGTCCAGAAGTACAAGCAAATCTCGGAGGTGCTAACCTCAGAAACCTACCCAATGCCTTCTGCTCTGACTCTGTCATAGCTGAGCGAGGAGCAAGAGGCTGTGCAACAGATGGGACCGGAATGACCTCCACGAATCAGTACAATAAGATGTACTAAGTATGTAAGATATGCATAAATGTAGTAAAACATAGCTAAAACTGAATCTATGCATAATAAGATAAATCATAAGAAATATCATAATTTAAGCATAAGGTAAGAGATAACATAACAGATGACTTAAAAATATTCATACGGGAGTTTCTCTTAACCGACATAAACCATGATGAGCTACATAGAGTCCAATATGATACTCCCACCCTGAAAAAGGTTGTCCTAACTGGCCAAGGTAAGAACCTTATCTATCATGATCCTATCATAAGCCATAGAGGGCAACTTATGGTGGCAACATATTTCTGGGACTTAAGGGTATGCTAAACTCTAGCCCAACTCGGTGCTAAATACTACTCCCAAAACATACATATAGCTCAATTCATACTTGTGACATATATAATGCCAAATCTATTTGAAAAGCATAAATACATATCTAATGTCATGCAATTGAAGATCATAAGTCTTAAAACTTAGCATAGCCATAATTTCAAAATATACTTTTCTTTCTAAATTCATAACTTTAAGAATTAAGCATGCAATTTCATAAATACATAAGGTCATGTTATCTAAACATGTCAATTTTCATTTGAAAACATGCAATTCAATGGAATCATGCTAGAAATCATCTTTAATGCATGGGCTTTTTAAATCAATTAAGAAACCTCAAATAAATCATAGATAATTAATGAGAAACCATGAATTGATGCTTAAAAAGAAGACCCACAACTTTTCCCCAATTTGAGTAAGAACCCTAATTTCACCATTTCATAAATCAAAGTAAAACATGGGGTTTTGGGAATAAGGGTGAAGGGAATCCCTTATTGAATACCCACATACCTTATTGAAGCTTGCTTGATCTTAAGATGAAAATAAATGGAGGCTTGAACTTGAAGCTTGAGACTTGGACTTTAAAGGAGTTCTTTTCCTCTTTTGGTAGATGAATGAGGAGTAATGAAAGACTTAGGCTGATAGGAGTAGAAACCCTACTAAAAGTGGCCAAAATGATCTCACTTAAGAGTTAAGAGGGTGGGGAATTATAGAAAAAACCCTGGGATTTCATTAGAGAAAAGCTGTTAAAAAATCTCGACTTTTGGTTCCACGGGTCCTTTCTACGGACCGTAGAAGTATCCACAGTTCATGGACTGGACTCGTGGTTTCTGAGCCCAAAAGTCAAGATGCGGATCAAATTCTATGGCTAAACAGGATGACTCGTGGAAACTTTCCTGGGTGGTAGAAACCTCTCGTGGTTTTTGGGGGATTGACTGCCCTCAGTCCTAGTTCCACGGGTGGTTTCCATGACCTGTGAAACTAATCATGACCCATAGACTCCACTCGTGGTTCTCAGACCAGAGGTGGGAGCTGCAGGACTGGATTCATGAGTCACTTCCATAACTCGTGGTTCTATCCACGACTCGTGGACTTGACTTGTGATTCCTAGAAGTTTAGAATTTTCAAAAATTTCCTGGAGGTTCTATACCCTTGGGATTGTTGATCCTCGAATGAAGGCTAAGAAAAATTGGAGAGGAAACAACCCAACCAAGCAAAAAAACATAAAACTCAAGGATAAACATGAAAATTGAGATTTTTAACTTAAAACATGATTGAACTAACTTTGGAAAACATGAATGCATACTAGGATCATGAGAGAAATTGATGGAATAGAATCGGGGGTGGGGGGGACATACTAAGGAGGTAACTATTTCCTCAAGCTGAAACTCAATCCGAAGAAAAGAGATGAGGGTACTTGGATTTCATGGATGCTTCTTCTTCCCAAGTAGCTCCCTCAACTAGCTGATTTCTCTAAAGGACCTTTCACCGAAGTGACTTTTTTGTTTCTCAACCTCCAAATTTGATGATCAAGAATATCTATGGGAACTTCCACATAAGTAAGGCTATCCTTTACACTCACATCTTCCAACGGAACAATCCAAGTCGGATCACCAACACACTTCTTCAACAAGGAAACATGGAAAACCAGATGAACTGCTTCTAAATCCGATGGCAAATCCAACTCATAAGAAACACTACCAACTCTCCTCAAAATCTAATAAGGACCTACATATAGGGGACTAATCTTCCCTTTCTTTGACTAATCTTCCCTTTCTTACCAAATCTCATTACACCCTTAATGGGTGACACCTTCAGAAACACCCAATCATCAATCTCATACTCGAATTCTCTTCTTCTCATATCTGCATATGATTTCTGTCAACTCTGAGTAGTCTTCAACCTCTCCCTAATGGTCTGGAATTTCTCCATAGTCTCATGAACTGAATATGGACCAATCAAAGCTGCCTCACCTACCTCAAACCAACCAATAGGATATCTACACCTCCGACCATAAAGTGCCTCATAAAGAGCCATCTGGATGCTAGAATGGAAGCTGTTGTTGTAGGCAAATTCGATAAAAGGTAAGTGATCATACCAATTACCTTTGAAATAGATCACACAAGCTCTCAACATATCCTCTAAAGTATGAATAGTATGCTCTGCCTGGAGATCCGTCTGTGGGTGAAAAGTTATGCTAAGCTTAACCTCAGTACCAAGGCCTTTATGAAATAACTTCCAAAACTAGGATGTAAACTGAGTACCCTTATCTAAAATGATAGACAATGGAACACCATATAATTGGTCTGGAGACTGAGCTGCGGCTGAAGCTGGCACAGAGGTGGGCACTGGAGCTGGTACTGGAGCTGGCGCTGGAGCTGGCGCTGCCTGGGCTGCCCCCTGAACTACATGTCTCTCGGGCTCTATCTCCACTCTAGCAGCCCTAGCAGGTGCCACTGATCGAGAGAGTCCTCGACCCTTAGCTGGAGTGGGAGGCTCATCTTCGCGTGATGCCGCTGATCTCGTACGAACCATCTGTGGAAGAATGAAGTAGAACAAATGAGATTTCCAGAAACTTCAAGGGTTGTACGCACGACACAGAAGTAATGAAAGAGTCGAATTTCCTAAAATGCCACTGTAGCCTCCCAAAGATTGAGTACGGACGTCTCCGCCCCGATCCGCAGGACTCTACTAGACATTGGCTCCTATACCGACGACACCGGTGAACCTAAAGCTCTGATACCAAGTTGTCACGACCCGATTTCTCGGTCATGATGGCACCTACAACCCCTGGTAGGTGAACCAATCCCCGTAGCCCAGAACAGTTAGTAATGGGCTACTATCTAACAAATAAGAGAACAAGTAGAACAGATAAAAGGACTATAAATATATATATATGCGGAAACTAAACCAAACCCCAATACCTGGTATCATAGTATAGAGCCAAACTACATACATGGAGTGCAAATAAACCAAAACTATATATACAGATGTCTCTGAATGGTAATAGAGTACATGAAGCAAAAGATAAACTAAAGCTAAGCTCCGATCGCCAAGAGCTCACCCTCAGCCTGAAGTAGTCCCCACAGATCTCCAAGCACGAATCACAACGATCTATCGACGATGGCCCACGCTAGGATCTGCACCCAAAGATGCAGGGGGTAGGGGTGAGCACCAAATGCGAAGCATAAGGTACCCAGTAGGTATCATAGGCCGACTGGGCACATATAAGATAAAAGCGTAGTAATAGACAGAATAGAAGCAAGCAGTCACAGAAATCAACGAAAGGTACACAGGAACTAGCCCAGAGGGAAATCAACAGAACCACATGTGAGGCTAGTAAGTAGAATATACACACCATAGGCACAGGTGAAAGTAAGAAATAACGCACCTGGGGTCCTTGCAACAACAGTGTATACAAAATAAGTTTACGAAATGGACGGTATACCGGTAACCTCAAGTGTAAGAAGAAGAGAGAAAGAGTAATAATAGGCATGCTCAGAGACATGAATCAAACTCAACTAGTCATACCAATCTCAAATCCAAAAACTAACAGTCTAGCAGTAACCAATCTCATACTTATCCATAATAGGGAATAATTCTACAAGTAAATAGAAAGAGTCTACCTACAGTCCCTCGGCCGCCCATACAACCGAGGAACACAAACAAGTGAAAACAAACCCTCCGGCATCCCATACTACCGGAGCGTACAATCAGCAAACAACAAACAAGGGTGGAGACCTCGAACCATGAATGATATGATGCATGAAGATCTCAAGTGCCATGGTATCTCTGTATGTACCTCCTCCGGCGCCGATCCGGCCCAGCAGGTAGGTTCCATGGAAGGACACTGCCCGTATACCTCTACTCCACCGTATACCCCTCCTCCGGCACACGCAGCCCGTAGCCCCTGGCCCGGATGGCAAGGTCCATGGAGGTCCCAGACCCCATACTAAAACTCAGTATCAGAACATGTCGCCCGGAAGCAAGTCTGGTATCAGGATGGAGACCCAGTCTCGAATATGCAATGCCCAGACCCTGTCCAGGACTAAAGTAGTAGGAAAATGTCTCAAAAACCCCTCCAAGGGTGCCCGGGCGTAACCGGGTCTAAACAGTAAAAAGTCATCTCAGGTGCTCGGTCCGACCGAGACTAAAAATCATCTCAAGCAGCAAGAAAACTCAACTAGCACTCCGGCCCTGCCGAGTCTAGCGTAGTAGTAAAACTGGTGTTTTAAAACATAATTTTACTCTCTTTTACCCAAGAATACTCACAAGTCAATCAACCATTTCCAAATCATTTCCATCAAAAACGGGCCCCCCGGGCCATGCAAGGTTTAGAAAACAGTGCCAGTAGGCCCGAAGCCAAAACCACAGTAAAACATGGATAAAACCTCTTTATATGCATGGAAATGGTATGATCACACACAATAGCTGCCCCGCAACTCACAATCAACCTATCGACCCTGCACAGGCCCACAGCTACTCAGCAAGCATAACCAGCCTAGAAGGATAATTCTATGCCCGGGACTCGCGGACATTCCCAAAATCCCACCTTCTATGTTCCAGAGTCAACAAGGCCACACAGGACCACAAGGGTAAATAAAATATAACGGCAAATACTACAAGCAACGGATGAACAAAAGTAGGCGGACATGAATAAAGCGGTCGAGGTCTGTGGTACCAACCTAATAAACCAACCCAAGGATGCCCATTAATACAATTTTATTTTATATATACGGAGTCTAGGGAAAATAAACCGTAACCTACCTGTCGTCCGATGACAAGATGCTAGAACGATGTCCAAGCTCGAACCACTCCGAGAAAATCCAAAACTAGATCAGAATCGGATTTGGGATGGAATAACTTGACGTAGATAATTGATTTTCTATTTGATAATTAACAATTTTTGTGTCAGCAATTTGTTCAAACGGTTCCAGTGAATAGGAAGCAATAAATATTGCAATTTGCTTAAATGGTTGAGCGAGTAGGCAGCCATTAGTATGTGGAGCAAAAGGATATAAGTGCTTGCTGGAATTAATGTTGCAAGTTCCAATGATGCCACCACTTAGGTAAGGTTATGGTGTCCACTCCCTCCACTTCCACGTGGAGGTAGAGGTGGCACCAAGATATTTATTCCCCAATACGTATATATTTGGGTATTGCATAAATTCATGGTAAAATAAATATAATATTTTAAATATACCATAATTCATAGAAAATTATTTCAAACAAAACCTACTATATTATAAACATAATTTTCAACATCACTAAATTTACTATCTCCGTTAAAATATTACAATGTATAAAAACCTTAGAAAATAAATACATATACCCTTATATCGTATAAAAGATATTTTTCATAAACCTTTTAAAATATTTGAAAAGGCAATGATAATATAATTTTTACCAAATTCAACTTTTAAATAAAATATTTTCAAATACACGCACGATGCTAATAAAATTCTTAAGTTTAGGCTCGTAATTCGCCAACGCACGATTTTGATACTCCAGAATTCTCTCGGGATCCTCCCTTATGTTTTATTACTGTTTCGGAATTGAAATGGCGTTTTAAAATGTGAAGTCGAGGCGTAAATCGAGTTTGACCCGACCCGGTTCGCGACCCGATTCGCAACCCATTTTCTGCCAAACAGTCCGCGGTAAAACAGTCATAACTTTTTACTCCGAGATCAGTTGGACGTGAGGTTTTGTGCGTTGGAAACTAGACTTGTAGACCTTCGATTTGATATCTCGGGGGACTTCTAACTCTTTATATATTGGGAGAAAAGCCCTGAGACATTTGACCCAAAGTTCAGAAAATTTGTTAAAGATCTTACGATAACTTTTGTCGATTTGCTTGACTTCAAAACTTATACGTGGAAATGACCGGAAGGGTCATTACAGGGCAAATCTTCTAGGAACACTTCAAAAAACTCATTCACAATAGGAACTGACTGGAGAGATAGGGTTTTGGACTCCATGTCCATAACTCGAACTATATAATAAACATAAACTTTAGAAATCATCTTTCTAGCCTTAAGATAAGATATGAAATAACTCTTTGAGGATGGAGGACTACTTTTCCACTCTAAGACAGATTCATTTGGAAACTTGAAACTAACATGTAATGACCCTCTAGGTTATTTTCTATTTTTCATCCTTTTTCTGCATTTTGAGCTTTCCCTTAGTCGCTACAATCATTTATGACTTGTTGGGATTGACAGTTTGGTGCCCAGGCCATTCGTTAGGTTGGTATGGGTATTTTCCTATTTTAGAACTTGAACTTAGAAAATCTTTGACTTCGGTCAACTTTTCTGGTAACGTGCTCAAAATTGAATTCTAACAGTTCCGTTGGCTCCGAAATGAGGATTTTAGTCTAGTAGAACCATCTGTCCAGGTCTGAGTACTTTCGGTGTGGTTTTGTGTTGCTTTCTGTGCTTTTAAGCCAGTTTGTCTGGTAGGGTTGACTTTGGTCAACATTCGGAGAAGACAACCTTTGATGGAAATTCCGTCAGTGCTATTAGCTCTAGAATATCAACTTTGGGCTAGAGGAACCTTTGGTTTGGGTCCGGGGGCTTCCGGACTTGTTTTGGGGTATTGAGCTCCGAGTTAGTTTTGGGTATGGGGCCCACTTTTCCTTAAAAATATCTCTGTTGGTAAATTTGTTGATTCCGTTGAGTCCGGAGTGTCCTTTCCATTCAAATAGCTCTATTGGTTTGTGAGTATCAGGTTCCAATTGTGCCTGAAATGCCCCAGAGAAGTTTGGGAAACTGTTGGTTTTTGTTGCAGGCTAGGCCTTCAGCGCCATCGGCGCTCACCAGCACCATCGCGCGCGCGTGCATGCCAGCCTTCAGCGCCAATGGCGCCAGCCTGCAGCCAGACCTTTAAAACTCTTGTTTTTCACGATTTTTAGCTTATTTCTTTCACTTCTTTCAACTCTAACTTCATTTTTCTCAACTTTAATTACTCAAGAACAGTTTGGGAGACTTGTCCTCCTCTTCAAGCTTAAAAGCCTCCATTGTTGAGTCTCTTACAAGCTTAGTTTTTCTTGGGTTAAAGCTGCGTTGGTGAGCTTGATTGTTCTTGGTAGCTGTAGTTCCGGTCCGTGGTCGATTCTTGCTTCCAAATTAGTAAGTTTCAGCCCTTGAAAATCGCAATTATCCACTTTTGTTCTCATGAATTAGTAGTACTTCGGGACTGTTTTGAGCCTCGAAACGAACTCTGTTCGCGCTCAAATTTTGAGCATGGGTTCCTAAATCCACCGCGGACATAATTGTAAGTTTTATTTACTATTTCATTACGCGGGCCGCGAGGGTCATTTTTTAACCCGATTTCCAGCCTAATTTTTCATATATCAATATGGGTATCATTAGTCTCGTTTTGACGTGTAGATTATTGTTATGATGGTAGGGTAGCTTGAAGATACTTCTCAGGGGTGATAGGCTCTGGTCTTGTGGATAGGATTGTGTGCGCGTGCTCGGCTTTTCCTGTAGGTTATGGTTTACTATTTTCTAGACTTTTCTCATATGAGGTATGAATATAATAACTTGCTAGTGGTTGGTGGGATCTTGTGGTTTGGATACGGCTATGAGTAGGCTTATTGATCCTTATAGGTGATTTAGGTTCTCTAGAGTAAAATTTTGGCTAGAAATTCTTAATATAAGCGGTAGCTTTCCGTAAGACTTGGCGTAGGCAGTGTATTATCCTTGGGATTAGGGTCAGATGTCTTAGTTTAGTTTAGATTGCTTGTGGTTGAGACTATTATATTAGGGAGCCTTAGCCTAGAATTAGATAAATGTTCGGGATAGAGTAGATGTTATCGTTGCTTTATTATTATTATTATTATTATTCTTGTTGGTTTGGTGTTCTTTTTATCATGTAATTGTTGGCCCGAGGCCATAGAGATGGGACTGGCAGGAGCCAGGTCAGTATGGTTGTGCATTGCTTAAATTTTCTTTTGTCGTTCGCCTTGTGCATAGTTCCAGATAGTGGTTTTCCTTAGGCGGGTCCCTTGAGGGTTGGTAGATAGTATAGTGTTTCCTTTTAGTATTTGTATTAGAATAGTAGGCCTTAGCATCCGAAGGATATAGTTCTTGGTAGGGTAGTTTCCTACTTGGTTTTACTGGTTGTTCTTATCGTGTTATATTCTTATGGTTGGCTTGGTATGCAGATTTGTGGGCCTGAGGCCATGGTGTTGGGCTGGTTGGAGTTCGGGTTAGTACGATATTGTTTTGAAGGGTAAAATGCCCCATCTTGGTTTAGCTGCGTGCATATTGTGCATACATACATATATTTGAAACAGTTTCTTTTTCTATAAACTTGTGTGGTTAAGGAGAAATTGTACATCACTATTTTACTGACTCCACAATGGGAAAACACATCTATTTTGTGCACTTGGTTTGAGAGATGATGTGAACCTATCTTTCCATTGGTTATGGGATTATATTGATAAGCTCTGGCGGCCCCCTCATTTTGTATATATATACGGGGTTTTACTTGTGGAAATTGTTATATTGGTCAGCTCCGACGGCCCATGAGAATACTCTGGGTTTTCTTGATTATATGTGGATATTGTGGCATTGATAGTTATATTAATTAGGTTTGGCAGCCTGAAGGGACATTCTAGGTATTATGGTATGGTATTGGTTGGTAAGCTCCGGCGGCCCATGAGGTGACTGAGGGTTCTCATTCATTATCGCATTGGCCACATTTCATTTCATCCATTCCATATCGCATTTTCATGGTATTCCTTGCGTATCTTTACTATCAGAATCTATGTGTAGTTGGTTGTCGTTATTAGGTATATTTTCCGGACTTAAGAAGTCCGAATTGGTTGTTGCTGGTTTATTGTTTATGCTTTTCATATTGTGGCAGTATTTCTCCTTTTATTTAGATTTTGACCATTATATTTCATTTTGACTCATCTTTATTACCCTTGGTTTATATTCACTTTTTGTTATATTTATATCTTATTTGAGCTCAGTCGGCCGATGATGCCTACTGGGTACTGCGTGTTTTGGTACTCATACTACACTTCTGCATCTTTTTGTTGATGCAGATCCTAGTACGAGTTATCACCATTGATTTTCTGTCCTTGTGCAGAGTTGCTGACTGGAGACATTGGGTGAGCTCTTGGTGATTGGAGTTGATCCATCTCCCTCTACTTTTGGACTAGTCTCCTACTGTACCTTTGGAGATTGTCCGTATTTTGTTGTATCTATCTAGAATAACTAAGTTGTAGTAGCACTTGTACTGATTGACACCAGGTCTTGAGGGATTCTTATGTATTTCATTCTCTCCCCTTCCCTTTTTACTCATATTAGTTTATCGTATCTTCTGCTGTTATTGTTGTTTCTTGCGCTTGCGGTTTCTTTCTTGAGTTAGGCCATTACTTGCAGTTCTGGGCTAAGGGTTGGCTTACCTACTAGTGGGTTATAGTAGGTGCCATCACGACTTGAGTTTTTGGGGGGTGACATAACAACTCGAGTATGACAATTAACTGAGATAACTGCATACAACCACTCCATACCAAGAATAACATCAAAATCAGTCATCTCCAACTCTACTAGATCCGCTGAAGTGACTCTATGAAGGAATGAGATAGGAAAATTTTGGTAGATTCTTTTGGCTAGGACTGACTCACCAACAGGAGTAGAAACACAAAAGAGTTCTAATAGCTGATCAGGACTAATCTCGAACTTACAAGCCACAGAAGGTGTCACAAAAGATAAGGATGCGCACAGATCCAATAAATCATACACATCGATAGAGAAGACTTTCAACATACCAGTAACAATGTCCGGTGAACTCTCCTGGTCCTGGCGAGAGGACATGGCATAAAGGCAGTTCTGGCGCTGACCACCAGTACTAGAAGTAGTTCCCTTCTGGGTCGGTCGACCTCTTGGGGCTGCTGGAGCAGACTGAGTCCTACGACCTCCCTGTCCCTTCATAGCTGAAAGGAAATCCTTAATCTTGTGTCCAACCTGATCATATCCAAAGCATCCATCTGAACCGTCTAAACACTCACCAAGATAACTCTTACCACACTTGTTGCAAGAAGGGTAAGGGGTCGCCTTTGCAACACTCCCTTACGAATAGGAACCAGATCCTCTACCCGCTTGATCATGATGAGGCCTGGGGGGCTGGGTAGGAGCACTAGCTGAAGAATGAACGGGCCCGGACAATTTCTTCTTAAATAAAGTGCAATGTCCGCCTCTGGACCTTTGATGGCCAAAACCTGAAATCTCTGCTCTAATCCTCTTGTTCTCCCTTGCTTTTTCCCTCAACTTGTCTCCCTCAATCTGATGGGCATGAGTCATAAGTCAAGAAATATCCATATCGCCCAAAAGCATCACAGACCTATATTCCTTCTTTACCAAATCTGACACTCCGTAAACGTACTTACTCATTTCATCCCACAAGTCAGCCACCATGGAAGGAGCATACCTAGAAAGCTAGGTGAACTTCAATCCGTACTCCTGAACTGACATAGAACCTTGCCTCAAATTCACGAACTCTTTGACCTTAGTTTGCATCAACTTCCTTGGGAAAAACCGGTCAAGAAAAGCCCTCTCAAAGAATTCCCAAGTCATAGGGACTACATCCCTATCCCTAGCATCCCTCCATTGAGTGAACCAAATGTGAGCCACATCCTTGAATTGGTAGGAAGCTAGCTTAATACCATCAATACCACCCACTTGCATTACACCAAAGATCTTCTTTACCTAATCAAAGAAATTTTGCGGATCCTCACCAACTCTTGAACCCCATAACTCAGGTGGGTTTATGCAAATGAAATCTTGGACTCGGGCCGCTACTCCACCTTGAGGGTGGATGGGGATAGGAGCCTGCTGATTGGCCAGAGCGGCCATAGTCTGAGCTAGCATATGAATGGCATTCCTGAACTTTGCATTTGTGACCTCGGGGTCTAGAATCAGAGAGTCAACATTTTAAGCGGCTCTACGAGGCATGGCACGGCAAGGAGGCATAATTTGAAATGCATAAAGATTGGATTAGAGGAATAATAGAGCTAAACTTTATCGCACGATACTGATCATGAACGAAGTAAAGTGTTTCCTAAGACACCTCGTAGCTTCCCTCTCATAAGTGTGGCGTGCTTCACACACATGAAAGAGACTCTACTCGATGTGGCATTCAGACACCCTAGGACACTTAAACTTGAGGCTCTGATACCAAGTTTGTCATACCCTGAGACTACTCCCTAGGCGCAACATGAGACACGGGACTATATGTGCCCCAAGTTAACCCTTGGTCATCATACTCATATATTCATAAGAAAACATAGCGAAAGCATAAATAGAGCAACCCAATCCATAAATGATAAAGTCAAGATGAAATATAATCCAAAAGAGAGACCCAAATACTATCTATGTCTGAAAGCCTCTAAACTGCCATAAAGAGTTGATGGGACAATACCCCAAATAACTCAGAAATCCAAAGAAAGAATATGAAAGAGATAGGTCTAAACTAGCCCTCAGATAATGAGGACTCACCAATAGAAACTGGGCCTCCGACAATATCTAGCCATGAATTTGAGGGAAGGAGCCTGTATCTGCATCATCAAAGGATGCATCACAAAATATGCGTCAGTGTGATAGGATATACTGAGTATGTGAGATATGCATAAATATAGTAAAACGTACTTAAAACATAGCTAGAACTTAATCTATGCATAATAAGAGAAATCATAAGAAATATCATAATTTAAGCATAAGGTAAGAGATAACATAACATAATACTTAAAAACATTCATACGGGAGTTTCTCTTAACCGACATAAACCATGATGAGCTACATGAAGTCCAGTATCATACACCCATACCGAAAAAGGTTATCCTAACTGGCTAAAGTAAGAACCTTATCTATCAGGATCCTATCATAAGCCACAGAGGGATACTTATGGTAGCAATGTAGTTCTTGGACTTAAGGGTATGCTAAACCATAGTCTAACTTGGTGCTAAATACTACTCCCAAAATATACATATAGCTCAATTCATACTTGTGACATACCTAATGCCAAATCTGTTTGAAAAGCATAAAGACATATCTGATATCATGCAATTCAAGATCATAAGTCTTAAAGCTTAGCATAGCCATAATTCCAAAACATACTTTTCTTTCTAAATTCATAATTTAAATAATTAGACATGCAATTTCATAAATACATAAGGTCATGTTATCTAAACATGCCAAGTTTCACTTAAAAATATGCAATTCAATGGAATCATGCTAGAAATCATCTTTAATGCGTGGACTTTTGAAATCAATTAAGAAACCTCAAATAAATCATAGATAAGTAAAGAGAAACTATGAATTGATGCTTAAAAAGAAGATCCAACTTTTCCCCAATTTGAGTAAGAACCCTAATTTCACCATTTCATAAATCAAAGTAAAACATAGGGTTTTGGGCATAAGGGTGAAGGGAATCTCTTATTGAATACCCACATACCTTATTGAAGCTTGATTGATCTTACGATGAAAAGAAATGGAGGCTTGAACTTGGAGCTTGAAGGAGTTCTTTTCCTCTTTTGGTAGATGAATGAGGAGTGATGCAAGACTTAGGCTAATAGGAGTAGAAATCCTACTAAAAGTAGCCAAAATGACCTCACTTAAGAGTTAAGAGGGTGGGTAATTATAGAAATACCCCTAGGATTTAATTAGATAAAAGTTGTTAAAAAAAACTCGACTTCATATTCCACGGGTCCTTTCCACGGACCATAGAAGTATCCATAGTTCGTGTATTGGGCTCGTGATTCGTGAGCCCAAAATTCAAGCTGCGGATCAAATTCTATGGCTTAACAGGACAACTCATGGAAACTTCCACGGGTCGTAGAAACCTCTCGTGGTTTCTGGGGAATTGACTGCCCTCAGTCTGAGTTCCACAGGTGGTTTTCACGACCCGTGAAACTAATCACGACCCGTAGACTTCACTCGTGGTTCTTAGACCAGAGGTGGGAGCTGCAGGAATGTATTCATGAGTCACTTCCACGACTCGTGGGTGTATCCACGGCTCGTGGACTTGACTCGTGATTCCTGAAAGTTCAGAATATTCAGAAATTTCTAAGTTTAAAAGTTGGATAGAATTTCGAGGTGTTACAATAATCAATCAAAAATCAAATCTTGCAAATTAAAGCTTGAATAAATAATTAGCTCCCACATTTAATTTAGTAAATAGTTAATTGTAAACGACTCTCTGAGTTACTTTATTATTTTGACGATCGCATACACTTGTGGGAAGCAACATATTTTTGACGCCATTCTCAGAGATTTAGAAATTAATTTTATCTAGATTAGACTTTTAATTTTTATTTATTCAAATTTTTATTTTATTTTTTTATATAGATTTTGAGTTGTTTTTTCTTAAATTTTGTTATTGACATGACGTTGTGGTATCTAAATTTGTTGAATAAATAAAATTCTTATCATGAGAATCCTTGTCTAAACTGCGAAGGACTCCACTTGTGGTAAAACACTGTGATAATATTTTCAGGAATGAATTGTGTGTACCTTTTCAGTCTCATGAGTGAAATATTTATAATATATGTGATGGTCAAAATGACCATTGAAATGGTTATCAAAATTATTGTTCCCCTTCCTTAAGCCCTTGTTATGATTATTCTTCTATTGTTAGTGATGATGGAAGGAATAATGGAATGCTAGGAGAATCACTAGCCGAAATTTTTGCTATACTGAAGCAACTAGAAGAAAGCGAGGAACGACTGACAGAGAGGCTAACAAAGTAGACAAAAACTTTGGAAAGAATTAGTGCCAAGATAACAGAGATGCAGACTGAGGCTGAAACTTGTGTTAATCAACAAGTTACAAACTTAGCCAATATTCATGATGAATCTCAAATAGATGAAGAGAGCGAGTTCTCACAAGCAGAAAATTTGATGAAGAAGAAATAATGAGCCAATCTTTGTTTGAGGAAAAATATTATGAGTTCATTCATGATGGTCTTTACAACAAAGCAAAGCTATTAAGTAAAGGGATAAGAGATCTAAAAAAAAAAGGTAAAATAATTTGGCTCAGATATTCATGACCTGCAGGTTCAATTGAACAAAAAGGCTGAGACATCTGATGTTCAACCACCAATTGTTGGAGATATTGACCATCTTGTGGAGCAGAAAGAATAAACTCAATCATTCAATCATATTTTTATAGAAGATATCACTTTTGAAAAGAGTGCACTAGAGTCATATGAGGAAGTAGCTTATTTTTATCTATATTCTTGCCTACCCTTTTATTATCCGTAGTTAGCTCATTTGAGCCTTTTTAGCCTATTTTTTGGATAGCTGCTTAATTAGTCCTTCCCCTTTGTTAATTAATATTGTATCAATTTGATCTAAAAAGTCTCCATGTCACGACCTAGTTTCTCAAGTCATAATGACACCTACTATAACCCACCAGTAGATAAGCCAACCCTTAGCCCGGAACGGCAAGTAACAGACTAAAAAAATAATGACCTTCATAATAGAGTAAACAAACTGAAATAAGCGGAAGAATATATATATATATATATATATATATATACTAGTTTCTCGACATGTGCATTGCACGTGTATACCGAGATTTATAATATACAATATCGTAAAATAGTATTAAAATTTAAAACAATGATCTAAGTAAATTATTATACATGAAAGAATAAAGTACAATTCTCTATGATGATTAATATAGATCGTCATATCGTGACTTGTATGTTGAGTTTAAAATAATTGAATATCGTCTGAATATACAAATTATGAATAACTAAAGCTCAAAATCAAGGAAGAAAGAGACGTTTTTAGTGTAGTATTATTTCTACTTCGATCTCCGTTATAATTTGTATTTATACACATCCAACCGAGTTGGTATCACCTTTTCTCACTTGCTTAAAATTTATTTTCTCGTTTTAGCATTCTGTGTTATTGTATATATGTGGTTGACTAAAATTTAATACAACAAAGTAATGTTCAAACAATAACAGTTCTTCTCATGTATCAAATACTTGATTTGATTGTTTTCTTATTTTTGTATATTTGAGCAACACAGTATAAATGTGAATATGAGCAACGTCTGTTGTAGTTGCAAATACTCCACGTTCTGCTTCATCTTAAAAAAATTATAGTCTCTTTTTAACCGTCGCGTACATACATATCATCAAGAAACATTTGAAAGAACATATGTTAAAAAGATTAAATACATGACTTTTTAAAAAAAATAATATTTAGAAGGGTATTTAAGCAATTTAAATTTTACATTGTTGTCAAAGAAACATAGTATTTGTAGAAGATGCACATAAGTTAGATCAATATATGTCTTCTTTTGATGATTAGTAGGTCATTGTCAATTTTATCGTATACACTTACAAAAATATAGTAATTATTTTGATTGACAAATTTAATAGTTAAATTATTTATTTTCAATGTTGATGCAATATATTTTTTCATCATTCATAATGTTGATCCCAATGATAATTTTACTTCAACATAAAAGTAAAAGAAAAGACATCAAATTCATTCTTAGTTTGTTTTAAAAATTCGATTACACACTCATTTTTTTGTTGTGACCTAACAGCTAGACACATGTACTACTTAAAAGTGAATTTATTTATCCCCTAAATTTGGCATGGAATTTTTTTTAACTAAAATAGAAAATGGGCGCGTCTAAGTCTAAAAGTTAAAGAAAAAAAATAATCAAAATCCTCCCCCCGACACGCCTTTTCTTCTTCACACCCCACCCCACCGTTCTTTTCTACTTTATTTTTGTTTTTTCATCATAATTCTCTACAACAAAATTTCTTCGTCAATACTATTTTTCTTCTTACTCCATTGTTGATAAAAAAATCAATATTCAGATTCTTCACCTTCTTTATTACATATCATTGCAACTTTGTATGAAAAATAGTGGAGAAGAATCATCACACCATCATTGATTTTTTCATATCAAATAAAACATCAATGAAGAAAAATATCACATTCATATTAATGTCACCATCACTCAAAAAGTTACGATATTATCATCCAATTTCACCACCTCTGCCATACCTTCATCATCTGACTCATCACCATCAGTTTCATTACCTGAAACCATCACCAATTTCATCATAATGTCACCATCAATTTTATCACAATGCCGTCACCTTTAATTTAAATATATCAATTATTTTTGATTGATAGAATAGTAATGTGAAGAACAATCTGATTATCAATATTATTGAGAGTTATAAAGCATGACTGATTCTAACTTACCAAAAACAAAATTTGATCGACGACTTTTATTTTTTAACACCTGTGCTAGATCTTTGTCGGGCATATTCACTCAAACTCGTTCTCTCTCTCTCATCACCTAGACTCATTTCACGTCTTTCTTCCTTCACTCTAAAAATTAGATTTGTTACCTCGTCAAAAAATAAGTGAAAGAGGAGAGTAGAGGGATTGAAGATGGATAACAGAAAGGGACTGAAGAAATTGGTGGTAATGGTAGTTTTGTTGGTAGCTGGTACAATAGATGGTGGTGATTAATTAATGGTTGGATTTGGCGATGGTGATGCCATCGTAATAATGGGGGTTTCTGATGGGATAGAAGAAAAGGAAAAAAGGAAAAAAGGAAAAAAGAAAAAAAAGAAAAAATAGGTGTATATGTGTTTTTAATTTACTTTTTAGGTATAAATAACCTCATTTGAATGGTCTATCCTTATAGATATCTTTATCAAATACATTTGATGTTTTTGAAAATTTTCATTTGCTTCTTGTGAAATTTTTTATATGCGATGACGTTGTTCGTAATTGTGATAAAAGTGTAATATTTTATGGAAAAAATTTGATTTATCTTTTTTTTGTGCGTGTTTGTCATGATTTACCATGTTTAATTTGACTACATAAAATATAACATATTCTTCCATTTTTCATATTTTGTGTGCAATAATTTCTTGCTGTATAAAGTTAAAATGACCAAATCAATTAATATAAATTTATGATATTTAAAAGGACATAAAGTAATAATAATTAATATTTGTATCTCGATTGGCCTATTGTTTAGATAGAAAAATATTATAGTTAACATTCAGAAAATATCATCGTCGTCCTTTTGTTGATTATTAATGTGTAAATCCTTTAGAATAACTACACGCATATCTGGAAAGGAGATATGAATCTGTCATGATCCGATTTCTCGGTTATAATGACACCTACAACCCTCCAGTAGGCGAATCAATTTATGTTGCCCGGAACGATTAATAATAGACTACTATCTAACAAGCACGCGGAAGAATGAAATAATTATGCAGAACCAAGGGAAAATAAGTAAAGAAAGGCAACTGGAATATATATATAAATATACACGGAAGCTAAACCAAACCCAAAAGACTTGGTATCATAGTACAAGAATCGAAACTAAGTGTATAGAGTACCAAGGATCCAAAATAATGCATACATATCTATCTCCGATAACAAAAAGAGTACAAAATACAAAGGATGAGCTAAAACTAAGCCCGACCAAATCAAGAGCTCACCCTCATCCTTGGACAGTCCAAAAGATCAGCTCGCATAAGTCTCCAACGAATCAGCGGCGATGGCTCATGCTAGGATCTGCACCAGAAGGATGCAGAATGTAGTATGAGCACCAATTGCTAAGCAATGGGTACCAGTAGGTATCATAGGCCGACTGGGAACATATAAGATATAAGAGTAGTAATAAGTAGAAGTGAAACAAGCAATCACAGGAAACAACGATAAAGTACTGGAATATATATCACAGACACGGGTGAAAGAGAGAAATAACGCACCTGAGATCCTTGCAATAACAATATAAATAGAGAGCTTACAAAATGGGCGGTATACCGATAACCTCGAGTAAAAGGGAAGGAAGAAAGAAAAATAGTGATAACATGCTCGAAAACAAGATTTATAAGCAACCCATGCTAATAATACTACTTTCAAGTCAGGAAAGAAACAACCGGGAGCCCCAAAATACAACTTATCAAGTGAACCAAAAGTATAAAACACGACCCTCTATATCCAATTATCATAAGACAACGCCATAAGGACCAATACCTCGATAAAGTAACAATAAACCTACCTATAGACCCAATGAGTGCCCATACACCCGAGGAACACAAATAAGTGAAGACAAATCCTCCGGCATCCCACCCTCTGGCATCCCATGCTACCAGAGCGTACACTCAACACACAACAAACAAGGGTGGAATCTTATGCAAATATATGATTTAATATGATATACTAAAACCAAGTGGAACTAGTGCAATATGTTACCCCCTCCGGTATCTAAAAGGCCCAATAGAGGCATGATCCATGGAAGGAATTCCCCCGAGTACCTCTACTCCACCGTATACCCCTCCTCTGGTCACCTTTGGCTCGTAGCTCTTAGTACGGAATGATAGAGTCCATGGAGGTCTACTTGTAGACCATATACTAAAACTCAACCCCAATATAACTGTCCGGAGTGCAACTGGATCCAAACTAGTGACTGGAGTCTATCCAAGTCTAAATCAGTAAAATAAGTCTCAAAAATCCCTTCAAGGGTGCCCAAACATAACCGGGTCTAAAACAATAGTAAAATTAGTCTGCTGCTCGGTCCAACCGAGTCTAGTATCATCTCAAATCGATAGGAAATCAAATCTAGAACCACGGCCCAGCCGAGTCTAGTATAAGTATGAAAATGGTGATAAAATCATCCTTTTTAACTTTCTTACCGCAAGAAGAACCATGAAAATTATTTCCAAACCTTTTTATAACCATTTTCACCAAAAATGGGCCCTCAGGGCCATGCAAAGTTTAGAAAACCAATAATAGTAGGCCCAAAACCCAAACCATAGTAACATGCAAAAATTTTCTTTATATGCATGATAATGGAATGCTCAATAACAAATAGTAGCCCAATGATTCACAATCAACCTATCAGCCCTACACAGGCTCCAATCGCTTTACAACACAGATAACCAGCCTAAGATCACAATATCAATGTCTAGAACTCACGGACATTCCCAAATAACCCACCATCTAAGGTCCAGACTCACTACAAGGTCACACAGGACCACCAGGGTGATAATATCATCTAAAACAAACACTACAATCATCAGAGAAAATAAAATGAGTCGGACATGAAGAAGTGGACAAGGTCTGTGGTACCAGGCTAATAAACCCCACCCAAGGATTCTAATTAGTACAATTATATCCTATATATGTGAAGTTTAGAGGAGTTAAACCATAACCTACTTGTCGTCCGATGACAAGCTGCTGGGATGATAATGTATGAGCCCGAACCACTCCTAGAAGCTCCGAACGGAAGTCACACTATCAAGAACATAAACTACACATTAAAACAATACTAATGATATCCATATTTCTATAACTATATCCGAGTCAAAATTTGGGTCACCGGCGGGCCCATGGGCCTCGCAATCCAAAGCCGGAAACGAACAAGCACAAGATGATCATAATGATCCAATGGGTGCATGCTCAAAGAATTAGAACAATTGAGCAAGAATTCAGGGCTAAAATAGCCCACCCAACCCAAGGAATTTAAAGAGAGAATTGAAAGAATTGAATCAGAAATTAAAAATGAAAACTTACCGAATTAAGATCAGAAAAACGATCACAAAGCAATGACAATCTTATTCCAAGAATTTGGTGGCCAGAAATGGAGAAAATAGAGCTTTGGGAGCTGTTGGCAATGGTGGAACGAAGTTATGTTTTAAGTGAAGAGAGAAGAAGAAGAATGCTAACTTAATGCTGCCAGGCGATACTTTGTCTACGCGGCCAGGCCACTGCCTACGCGGCCATGCATATGTGAGCGGGCACCTGCACACGCGTAAGCCAGGCGCTTGCCCAGCGCGCACACGGCCAGGCCACCGCACACGCGGTCATGCGCACGTAGCCTGGATGTCGCCTAGGCGATGGCCGAGAAAATGGGGTGGCTAGCATGCTTCATCACGGATGCGGCCAAGCCCCCAATGGGCGATGCCCTGCTGATTTCCATGACAACAACCAGCTGCCAACAACAAAGATAACATTCGATTTTTCTCCGATGGACCCTCAAGAACATATTTGGGGTCCCGCGAACACAAACAAGTTGAGATATTCGACTAAAAATGACATTTTGGACTCAACAGAATTGACAAAAATCCCAACGGAGGTCAATTTAGCAAAAAGTGGGCCACACGCCTAAAAACCAACTTTGGGCCAACTTTTCCAAAATGGAACCCCATGGCTTAAAATGAGTCCAGAAGCCTTGGGACCCTAACCAAAGGTCCCCTTAGCCCAAAGTTGATATTCTTGAGCTAATAGCGCTGTTAGAATTTTCATTCGAGGCCGTCTTCTCCGAATATTGACCAAAGTCAAACTTTCAAGTTCAACTTGCTAGAAAACACAAGGACTCACACCAAACCAAACCAAAAGCTCCTAGACCCCGACCAAGGGCCCATTTAGACCAAAATCTATGCTTCAAAGCTAACGGAACTGTCGGAATTTGAATACGAGTGCATTTACTAAGAATGTTGACCAAAGTCAATGATATCCTAAGTTAAAGCTCTAAAATAGAGAAATGGCCATAACAACCAAACATATGGCCAGGGCACCGAACCACCGATCACACCAAGCCATAAATGACTTGGGGTCACTACAGGCAAGCTCTAACAGTACAAGAAAAGCATAAACGCAGAAATGACCGGAAGGGTCATTACATTATCCACTACTAAAATGGACCTTCGTCCTCAAAAATTAAGGACTAGGAAGTACCTTAAGGCTCAAACAGCTGCGGATACTGAGCCTATATATCTCTATCAGTCTCCCAGGTAGCCTCATCAACTGGACAGTGCCTCCACTAAACTTTCACAACCGCAATCTCCTTAGATCTCAACCTACTGGCATCTCTGGCCAAAATAGCAATCGACTCCTCAACAAAAGCCAAACTCTCATGCAACTGAACCAAATCCCAGCGCAACACATGAGACTTATCTGGAACATACCATCTCAACATCGACAAATGAAATACAGGATGCATGGCTGAAAACATCAGAGGCAAAACTAACATGTAAGAAACACTACCAACCCTCCGAAGAATATCAAATGACCCAATGTACCTGGGGCTAAGCTTGCCACGCCAACCAAATATCATCACGCGCTTCATGGGTGATACATAGAATAATACTAAATCACCAACACTGAACTCCAAGGCATGAAGTCTATGATTAGTGTATCTCTTCTGCCTACTCTAAGCTGCTCAAAGTCTATCCTGAATCACGCTGACTCTGTCTAGTGAATCGCGAAGCAAATATGTACCCTGTGGTCTAGAATCCAAACCATCAAACCAACCAACCAGTGATCTGCAACACCTACCATACACGCCTTGAAAGGTGCCATGCCAATGTTTGAATGAAAACTATTATTATAAGCAAACTCGGCCAAAGTCACAAACTGATCCCAAGAACCTCCAAAGTCAAGAACATAGGCCCGAAGCATGTCCTCCAGGACCTGAATAATCCTCTCGGACTGGCCATCTGTCTAAAGGTGGAATGCAGCACTAAGCTGAACCTCTGTACCCAAATCTTGCTGAATAGCTCTCCAAAACTGAGATGTGAACTAAGTGACGCGATCTGAAATGATAGAAGCTAGGACTCTGTGCAATCGAACAACCTCACGAAGGTAAATCTAAGCTAACCTCTCTGCACTACAAGTAGTCTGAACCGGCAAGAAGTGCGCTGACTTAGTCAGCCGATCCATAATCACCCAAATAGAGTCAAAACACCTAGAAGTACGTGGAAACCCCACTATGAAATATATAGTAATCCCTTCCCACTTCCATTCAGTAATGGGAAGTCACTGCATCAACCACCAGGTCTCATGTGCTCAAACTTCACAGGCTGATAGTTCAAGCACCGAGATACAAACTCTACTATGTCCCGCTTCATACCACTCCACCAGTAAAGATGCCTCAAATCTCTGTATATCTTGGCTGCACTAGGATGGATGGAATATTTGGAATAATGTGCCTCATGGAGAATTAACTGAATCAAATCCCTAACTCTCAAAACATAAAGTCGACTATCAAACCTTAGAACCCCATCTAATTCTAGAGCAGCCCAGCTGGCCTCACCCTGAACAACTTGATCAAGAAGGTCACACAATCGCTGATCCTCAAACTAACAGCTCTGAATCTGATCAACCAAGGCAGAACAAACCTCAACACTGGCGAGAACCCTACTAGGATCCGACAAGTCAAGTTTAACCAAACGGCTAGCCAAGGACTGGATGTCTAAGGCCAACGACCGCTTTGAAACTGAAAGTAAGGCTAGGCTACCCATATTTATTGTCTTTCGATCTGCTACCACGTTTGCCTTGCCCGGATGATATAGAATAGTGAAATCATAGTCCTTTAGCAAAACAATCCATTTCCTCTACCTCGAGTTCAACTCTTGCTGACTCGTACTGTACTAAAGACTATGGTGATCGGTTAATATCTTGCAGTGAACCCCATATAAGTAGTGCCTCTATATCTTGAGCACAAAAATTACTGCCACCAACTCCAAGTCATGAATAGGGTAGTTATGTTTGTGAACCTTCAGCTGCCTCGACGCATATGCTACCACACGACCCTGCAGCATCAACACACAACCAAAATCAACCCCGAAAGCATCACAATACATGGAGAAACTCTAACCCTCAACTAGAAAAGTCAACATAGGAGCTGAAGTCAACAAGGCCTTAAGCCTCTGAAAACTATCCTCGCACTGATCCGACCAATGAAATGGGACATCCTTCCTAGTAAGCCTAGTCAAAGGTGCTTCTATGGAAGAAAACCCCTCGATGAATAATCTGTAGTACCCTGCTATCACACCCCGAGGCTACCCCCTTGGCGTTATACGGGATCCGGGATACAAGTGCCCCAGATTAACCCTTGGTCATAGCATAACTCAGGTATTACAATTAAACATAGAGGAAGCATAATACGAATTAGATAACTCAATCCATAAGATAAAATCAAAGAACATAATTCGAAGAAGACCCGAATATCGTCTATGTATGAAAAGCCTCTATACATAATATAAGGAGTTTCTATGACAAGACCATAGCTAACTCAAAGTACAAAAATAAGTAACTAACACAGACTAAGAACATAACTAGTCCTCGATATAAGAGGACTCACCAATAGCTTACAGAGAGTATCCTGGAAGCTCTAGCCACGGGTCCGAGAAGGGACACCTGAATCTGCATCATCAAAGGATGCAACACAAGATATACGTCAGTACTATGGGATGTACCGAATATGTGAGAGATGCATGATCATGATAAAAATATACTTAAAACATGCTTAAGGTGAACCTTTCCATAAAGAAATAACATAAGAAGATTATCAAGATATAAGACATAAAAACATGAAGTACGGTTAAAATTCAAAGTATGATATCATATAACTTCATAGCGTGAAAATAATCATGTGAGAGTTTCTCTTAACCGACATAAACCATGTTGAGCTACATGGAATCTGGTGTCATTCACCCACACTAAAAAAGGTTGTCCTAATCGGCCAAAGTTAGAACCATGTTCATAAGGATCCTGTCATAAGCCACGGAGGGCAACCTACGGTGGCAACGTAGTTTTGGACTTGGGTTATCTAGAACCCTCATCGCTCGGTGCTAAATACTACTCCCAAAACATATAACATAAGGCTCATATTCATGTGACATATCTAGATGTCAGACTTGTTCATCAACATGTTCATACCCCGGATATTCATACTACTCACGAATCTTGATTTAGAAAATGATTCATGAGCATTGATGACACATCGGGTGTCTTGCATTGCATAATAATTCATAATTTGAAAACTTGTATGACCTTAGTTCAATTTCATAATAACATATACTTTCATAAAACATAGGAACTAGGCATGCACTTGCTTGAAATTCATGAAATCATGCTATTATTTTCCCCAATTTGCTTAAATCAATACATGCATGTAGGATTTACCATAATTGACATTCAACTCATGAAAGAGGAACTCATATGTAAAAATCCATGCAAAATCATGCAATTTAATGAAATTTCATAATAAAATCATGAGAAGGTAACTTATAGCAAAACCCTTAAGAATTGGGTAAAAACTCTAATTTGAAAGTCCATGAAATCACAAGTTGAAATTTGGGATTTTGGGCACAAGGGTGAAAGGAACCCATTGTTGAATACTCATATACCTTAATTGGAGTTAACCCACTTGAAATTGAAAAGATTAGGAGACTTGGACTTGGAGCTTGAGATCTTGAGCTTGAGAGAGTTTTTTTTCCTTTTTGGGAGATGAATGAAGTAATGAGGAGGGACTTAGGCTAATAGGTTTAGAATTCATCCTAAAAATGGTCAAAATGACCTCACTTAGGAGTTAAAGGGGTGGGAATTGGCTGAATTACCCTTGGGATTTAATTAAGAAAAAATTGATTTAAAACTCATCTTCAGGTTCCACTGGTCTCTTCCACGGACCGTAGAACTAACCACGGCTCGTGGACTGGATTCATGGTTCCTGAGCCAAAGTTTCAGGCTGCAGATGAGTTCCTACGACTCAACAAGACGACCCGTAGAAATTTCTACGAGTCGTGGAACCAATTCGTGGTTTCATAGAAAGTGACTACTCTCTGTCTGAGTACCACGGGTTGGTTCCACGACCCGTGGAAGCTTCCACGAACCGTGAGACTGACCCGTGGTTCTCAGACATGACGGTGGTCTGCAGGGCAGGAATCACAAGTCCTTTCTATGACTCGTGGAACTTTTCACGGCTCGTGGACTTGACTGGTAATTCCTGGGAGTTTGAAATTTCAGAAAGTTTTCTTAGTTTGAAAGTTGGATCGATTTCCGGGGTGTTACACCTGCTAACCCAACAAAGCTTCAAACCTCGATAGGAGTAGTAGGTCTCGACCAATCATGAACTGCTGAAATCTTACCTGGGTCCACTCTAATCCCATCCTTAGACACCACGTGTCGTAAAAATGCAAATGACTCAAGCTAAAACTTGGACTTTGAGAACTTGGCATAAAACCGATGATCTCTCAAGGTCTGGAGTATAATCCTCAAGTGCTGCTCATGCTCATCTCTACTCCCCGATTATATCAAGATGTTGTCTATGAAAACTATCACAAATAAGTCCAGATACGGGCTAAGCACCCTGTGCATCAGATCCATGAAAGTTGCGGGGGCATTAGTCAACCCAAAATACATCACTAGGAACTCATAGTGGCCATAACGTGTTATGAATGCTGTCTTAGGGATGCCCTCCACCCTAATCCTCAACTGGTGGTAGCCTGACCTTCGATCTATCTTTGAAAACACAAGTAAACCCTGTAGCTGATCAAAAAAATCATCTATGTGTGGCATCGGATACCCATTCCTCACAGTCACCCTATTCAGCTGCCGATAATCAATACACATCCGCATCGACCCATCCTTATTCTTCACAAATAGAACAAGATCACCCCAAGGAGACACACTCGGCCAAATAAAACCCTTAGCTAACAAGTCTTGGAGCTGCTCCTTAAGCTTCTTCAACTCAGCTGGAGTTATACGGTAAGGAGAAATGGAAATGGGCCTAGTGCTCGGCTCTATCTCAATAGCGAAATCAATATCTCTCTCAAGTGGGAGGCCAGCCAGGTCGATAGGGAACATATATAGGAAATTTCTAACCATCGGAATGGACTCAGGGGAAGAAGGGTTGGCACTAGCATCTCAGACATATGCTAGATAAGCCAAATAACCATGAGAAATAAATTTCCTAGATCGAAGACAAGAGTTGATCCCAGATTTGGGGATACGCCGGGCACGACTATGGTAATAGTCTTGGCATGGAAATCCAAAAGAGCACGATGAGGGGATAGCCAGTCCATGCCTAGAATCACATTGAACTCTAACATATCAAGGATTATCAAATCACCCCAAGTCTCCAAATCCCCAACAGAAATCATACAAGACCTCACAATCTGATCCACTACTAAAGAATCTCCTACTGGGGTCGAAACAGATACAGGCACAGATAACGGAGCACTAGTCAACCCTAAACAAGGCAAATAGTAGGAAGAAACATATGAGCAAGTGGATCTAGGATTAAATAAAGCAAAATCTAGTTGACAGCATACAAAAATCATACCTGTGATCACAGCATCTGAGGCCTCTGCCTTCGGTCTCCTAGGGAACATATAAAATTGACAACGACCACCGCTTGACTGACCTTTATCCCTACCACCTATCCTACCTTATAGACCACCACCTCCTCTAGTCGGTGGATGAACTATGTAGATAGTCTAAGCCGGCTGAGAGGCTGGATTTACTGTACCTTACTGGGGGTAATCTCTAGCATAATGATCGACAACACCACAATTATAACAAAGCCCTGATGGCCTAAAATGGCGATACAAACTAGCAGAACCTATATAGCCACCATGAACTGATACCCCCGAAGCTGCACATTTCAAAGAGTGACAACTATAGCCCTGCTGGTTACTCTACCTCTGCTCAAACTGAAACCCATCAGAAGACTGAAGTGAAGCCTGAATCGGTCGACTAGAATGACCCTGGTATTGCTGTGGCTAATAACCTTGGCCCCACTGTCCTGAACCTCTACCATTATGATGGGAACCACTATAGCTACCCTTATGTCAAGGCCTCTTATATCTGGCCCCGGAATCATGACGATGCAAATCCTCTAGGTATGGGCATAGTCTGCAATAGCCTGGAATGATCGACCACGAGCAACCAATATCTTAGCTGGCTCTCTAAACTCTGTTTACAACCTCCAAACAAACCTACGGATTCTGTCAGGCTCAGTAGGCATGATCATAGCCCCAAATTGAGCAAGCTGATGGAAGTGAGTCTCACACTCCAATACGGTTATAGAACCCTGTATATGTCTAGTGAACTGCTCCCTACAATGCTCTCTATCACTCTGTGTTAAGAACTTGGGCCATGAAAGCCTCATAAAACTCTGACCAAGACAACAGAGGTGAAGAAGATTGTCTGCAAGCAACCTAGGCCCTCCACCATAACTTAGCTGGGCCCTTCAGCTGATAAGAAGTATACCCAACTCCTGAGTCTCCAATAAGCCCAAATGGTGTAGCATCTCCTCACAAGTAGTAATGAAGTCATGTGGGTTCTGTCCAGAAGTGCCAGTGAACCTCGGAGGTGCCAATCTCAGAAACCTACCCAACACTTTCTCTCCATCTCTGTCATAGCTGGGCGAGGAGCATGAGGCTGGGCAACAGATGGAACCAAAATAACTTCAGCATGTGGAGACGCCATAGCAGGCTACACTCCTGAACTCTGTGCACCCAGGGGAGCCTCCTGAGCGGATGTCTGTGCTACCCCAGCAGGGTGATCCCCGATCATACCCAGTAACTGTAGAAGTAGACCCCGAATGCCTGAAGACTGAGCTGGGGCTGATAATGGCACAAAAGTTGATACTGGAGCTGGTGTCACCTGGGCTGCCCCTGGTCTACATGCTGCTTCTCGAGGACAAACTCAGGCTCACACTCGGGCTCAACCTCGATCCTCGATCCTTGAAGCTCTAGAAGGTTCTGATTCTTGGTAACATCCTCTAACTTTACCTTTGTGACCTCCTCGACCCCTAGCTAGAGTCATGGTTGCTGGAGTCAAAGGCTCGACCCTACCTAATACCGATGATCTCGTATGAACCAATGGCGAGAGAATGAACTAGAATAGGTGAAATTTTAAGAAACTTTCAAGGACACTACACACAATACAAAAGCAATAAGAGAGTCATATTTTCTAATATGCCACTGTAGCCTCCCGAAGATTGAGTACGGATGTCTCCGCACCGATCCACAGGACTCTACTAGATATTGGTTCCTATACTGATGACATTGGTAAACCTAGGCTCTGATACCAAGCTGTCATGACCCAGTTTCTTGGTCATGATAGCACCTACAACCCTTCAGTAGGCGAATCAATTCCCGTAGCTCAGAACGATTAGTAATAGGATACTATCTAACAAGCACGCAGAAGAATGAAATAATTATGCGGAAGCAAGGGAAAATAAGTAAAGAAAGGCAACAGGAATATATATATATATATATATATATATACAAAAACTAAACCAAATACAAAAGACCTAGTATCATAGTACAAGAGTCGTAACTAAGTGTATAGAGTACCAAGGATAAAAAATAATACATACATATCTGTCTCCAAATAACAAAAGAGTACAGGATAAAAAGGATGAGCTAAAGCTAAGTCCAGCCTTCAAAAGCTCACCCTCAACCTTGGATAGTCCAAAAGACCAGCTCGTACAGGTCTTCAATGGATCAACAGTGATGGCTCACACTAGGATCTACACGAGCCTCCCCCCGACACGCCTCTTCTTCTTCACACCCCACCATCCATTCTTTTCTACTTTATTTTTATTTTTTCATCATAATTCTGTACAACTAAATTTCTTCATCAATTCTATTTTTCTTCTTACTCCATTGTTGATACAAAAATAAACATTCAGGTTCTTCACCTTCTTAATTACATATCATTGCAACTTTGTATGAAAATAGTGGAGAAGAATCATCACACCATCATTGATTTCTCCATATCAAATGAATCATCAATGAAGAAAAATGTCACATTCATATTAATGTCACCGTTACCCAAAAAGTTACGACATTATCATCCAATTTCACTACCTCCGCCATACCTTCATCATCTGACCCATCACCACCAGTTTCATCACATGAAACTACCATCAATTTCATCACAATGTCACCATCAATTTCATCACCTGACCACCACCAATTTTATCACAATGCCACCACCTTTAATATAAATATCTCAATTATTTTTTAATTGATAGAATACTAATGTGAAGAACAATTTGATTATCAGTATTTATTGAGAGTTATAAAGCATGACTGATTCTAACTTACCAAAAAAAAATTTGATCGATGAATTTTATTTTTTAACACCTGTGCTGGATGTTTGTCGGGCATATTCACTCAAACTTATTTTCTCTCTCTCTCTCATAACCTAGACTCGTTCCACGTCTTTTTTTCTTCACTCTAAGAATTAGATTTGTTACCTCATCAAAAAATCAATGAAGGTGGAGAGAAGAGGGGTTGAAGATGGATAACAGAAAGGGACTGACGAAATTGGTGGTGATGGTAGTTTTGTTGGTAGCTGGTACAATAGATGGTAGTGATTAATTAATGGTTGGATTTGGCGATGGTGATGCCATCGTAATAATGGGGGTTTGTGGTGGGTATAGAAGCAAAGGAAAAAAGGAAAAAAGGAAAAAAGTGTAAATAAAAAGGAAAAAAAAGAAAAAATAGGTGTATAGGTCTTTTTAATTTACTTTTTAGGTATAAATAACCTCATTTGAATAGTCTATCACTATGGATATCTTTATCAAATACATTTGATGTTTTTAAAAACTTTCATTTGTTTCATGTGAAATTTTTTATATGCAATGACGTTGTCTGTAATTGTGACAAAAGTGTAATATTTTATGGACAAAATTTGGTTTACCTTTTTTCTTGTGCGTGTTTGTCATGATTTACCATATTTAGTTTGACTACATAAAATATAACATATTCTTCCATTTTCCATATTTGTGTGCAATAATTTCTTGCTCTATAAAGTTAAAATGACCTAATCAATTAAGATAAAATTAATGATATTTAAAAGGACATAAATTAATAATTATTAATATTTGTATCTCGATTGGCCTATTGTTTAGATCGAAAAATATTATGGTTAACATTCAGAACATATCATCATCATTCTTTTGTTGATTATTAATGTGTAAATCCTTTAGAATAACTACACACATATCTAAAAAGGAGATATGAATCTGTCATGACCTAATTTTTCGGTCATGATGACACCTACAACCCTCTAGTAGGCGAACCAATCTCTGTAGCCCGGAATGATTAGTAATGGGCTACTATCTAACGCGCACGCAGAAGAATGAAATAATTATGCAGAAGTAAGGAAAAGTAAGTAAACAAAGGCAACAAGAATATATATATATATATAAATATACACGGAAGCTAAACCAAACCCAAAAGACCTGGTATCATAGTACAAGAGCCAAAAATAAGTGTATAGAGTACCAAGGATCCAAAATAATACATACATATCTATCTCTGAATAAAAAAAAAGAGTACAAGATACAAAGGATGAGCTAGCTAAGCCCGGCCGTCAAGAGCTCTCCCTCACCCTCTGATAGTCCAAAAGATCAGCTCGCACGAGTCTCCAACGGATTAGCAGCGATGGCTCACACTAGGATCTGCACTAGAAAGATGCAGAGTGTAGCAATCACAAAAAACAACGATAAAGTACACGAAAACTAGCACAGAGGGATAGAAGCATAAAGCAACATACATGGCTAGCTACTAGAATATATATCACAGACACAGGTGAAAGAGAGAAATAACGCACCAGGGATTCATGCAATAACAATATATATAAATAGTTTAGAAAATGGGCTGTATATTGGTAACCTCAAGTTAAAGGGAAGGAGGAAAGAAAAATAGTGATAACATGCTCGAAAATAAGATTTATAAACAGTCCATGCTATTAATACTACTCTCAAGTCGGGAAAGAATCAATCGGGAGCCCCGAATACAACTTATCAAGTGAACCAAATGTATAAAACACAACCCTCTATATCCATTTATCATAATACAATGCCATAAGGACTAATACCTTGATAAAGTAACAATAAGCCTACCTACAAATCCAACTAGCATCCATACACCCGAGGAACAGAAATAAGTGAAGACAAACCCTTCGGCATCCCATACTACCGGAGCGTACACTCAACAAACAACAAACAAGGATGGAATCTTCTGCAAATAGATGATATAATATGATATACTAAAACCAAGTGGAACTAGTGTCGTATGTTACCCCCTCCGGTACCTAAAAGCTCTAATTGTAACACACCAGAAATATATCCAGCAATCTAAGTTAAAAACCTCAAAAAAATTCATATTCCAGGAACTACGGGTCCAAACCACAGACCGTGGTTCAAACCACGGGTCATGCAATGGAGCCATGGTTGGCCTTATGTTAGTTCAGCCTCTGGTCTGGAACCACAAGTGGGTTCTACGGATCGTGGTTCAAACATGGGTCCGTCCTGTCCATTCGTGGAACTCAAATTAGAGGAGTGACAGTGTAATGACTCTTCCGGTCATTTCCACGTATACGTTTTTCTTGTACTGATAGAGCTTTCTTGTAGCGGCCCCAAGTCATTTATGACTTACTGGGACCGGTGGTTCGGTGCCCTGGTCGTTCGATTAGTCAGTATGATCAATTCTCTGTCTTAGAAGCTGAGTATCAAATTTGTGTGATGGTGAATTGCGACCGTACGACCTTAACCTTCGTTCCGTATCAAAGGCTTGCGAGCCTAAAGTTAAGAATTTTATTAACATCGCGCGTATTTGAAAATATGTTATTTTAAAGTTGAATGTGGTAAAAAGTTATATTTTTATTACCTTTTTAAAGTATTTTAAATGTGTATGAAAAATACTTTTGTTATGACATAATTGTGTATGTGTTTATTTTATAAGATTTTTATACATTGTAATATTTTAACGGAAATAGTAAATTTATTTATGTTGAAAATTATTATTATAATATAGTAGGTTTTATTTGAAATAATTTCCTATTTATTATGATATATTAAAAAAGTTATATTTATTTTACCATGAATTTATGCAATACCTGAATACATATATAAGGGGATAAAAATATTTAGGGTGTGCCACCCCACCTCCACGTGGATGTGGGGGGAGTGGACACCAAACTTTTGCAACAAATGATGGCTGCCACATGTCAACATTGCCACATTTCAACTACTAATATGTAGTATAAGCATTTTAGAAAATGATTGTTGGCAAAATCCAATATACATATATATGCACATCTGCCAAACTTTGGATCTTTGGTAGCATTAAAGTTCCTTTGCAAAATTCAATCCCACACGTTAGTGTTGTATTAAATTTCATTCAATTTGATTTCATTTCGAAGCTTCTCAGAGCAGTTCGGACTTGGACATCGTCGTCCTAGTAGCTTGTCATCGGACGACAGGTAGGTTATGGTTTAAACTCCCTAGACTTAGCATATATCGGATAAAATTGTACTAGCTGGCATCCTTGGGTTGGATTATTAGGTTGGCACCACAGACCTTGACCGCTTTATTCATGTCCGCCTACTTTTGTTCCTCCGTTGCTTGTAGTACCTGCCGATATATTTTATTTACCCTTGTGGTCCTGTGAGGCCTTGTTGACTCTGGAACATAAAAGGTGGGATATTGGGAATATCCGCTAGTCCCGGGCATAGAATTATCCTTCTAGGATGGTTATGCTTGCTGAGTAGCTATGGGCCTGTGCAGGGTCGATAGGTTAATTGTGAGCTGTTGGGCAGCTATTGTGTTTGATCATACCATTTCCATGCATATAAAGAGGTTTTATCCATGTTTTACTATGGTTTGCGCTTCAGGCCTACTGACACTATTTTCTAAACCTTGCATGGCCCCGGGGCCCCTTTTTTATGGAAATAAATTGGAAATGGTTTGATTTAACTTGTGCATATTTTTGGGTAAAAGAAAGTAAAATTATAATTTAAATCACCAGTTTTACGATTAATGGTAGACTCGGCAGAGCCGGGGTGCTAGTTGAGTTTTCTTGCTACCTGAGATAATTTTAGCCTCGGTCAGACCGAGCACCCGATATGACTTTCTACTGTTTAGACCCGGTTATGCCCAGGCACCCTTGGAGGGGTTTTTGAGATATTTTCCTACTACTTTAGTCCTGGACAGGTTCTGGGCATGCATATTCGAGACTGGGTCTCTATCTTGAAACCGGACTTGCTTCCGGATGACATATTTTGATACTGAGTTTTAGTATAGGGTCGGGGACCTCCATGGACCTTGCCATCCGATCCTGGGGCTTCGGGCTGCGTGTGCCAGAGGAAGGGCATACGGCGGAGTAGAGGTATACGGGCAGTGTCCTTCCATGGAACCTACCTGCTGGGCCGGATCGGCACCGGAGGAGGTACATATAGAGATACCATTTCACTTGAGATCTTCATGCATCATATCATTCATTGTTTAAGGATCCACCCTTTTTGTTGTTTGTTGATTGTACCCTCCGGTAGTATGGGATGCCAGAGGGTTTGTTTTCACTTGTTTGTGTTCCTCGGTTGTATGGGAGGCTGGGAGACTGTAGGTAGACTCTTGCTATTTACTTACAGAATTGTTCCCTATTACGGTTAAGGATGAAATTGGTTACTGCTAGGTTGTCAGTTTCTGGATTTGAGATTGATATGATTAGTTGAGTTTGATTCCTGTCTCTGAGTATGCCTATCATTACTCTTTCCCTCTTCATACACTTGAGGTTACCGGTATACCGTCCATTTCGTAAACTTATTATGTATACACTGTTATTGCAAGGACCCCAGGTGCGTTGTTTCTTACTTTCACTTGTGCCTATGGTGTACATATTCTGCTTGCTGGCCTCACATGTGGTTCTGTTGACTTCCCTCTGGGCTAGTTCCTGTGTACCTTTTTGTTGATTTCTGTGACTACTTGCTTCTATTCTGTCTGTTACTACGCTTTTATCTTATATGTGCCTAGTCGGCCTATGATACCTACTGGGTACCTTATGCTTCGCATTTGGTGCTCACCCTACCCCCTGCATCTTTTGGTGCAGATACTAGCGTGGTCCATCGCCGTTAGATCGCTGTGATTCATGCTTGGGGATCTGTTGGGGACTACTTCAGACTGAGGGTGAGCTCTTGGCGTTCGGAGCGTAGCTTTAATTTATCTTTTGCTTTATGTACTCTATTACCATTTGGAGACATCTGCATACATTGTTTTGGATTGTTTGTATTCCTTATATGTAGTTCTGACTCTATATTATGATACCAGGTCTCGGGGTTTAGTTTAGTTTCCGCATATGTATATATATATATCCCTGTTATCTATTCTCTTCATCTTGTTCCCTTAATTTTGCTTATTAAACTTTTCTTTCACTTATTTGTTAGATAGTAGCCCATTACTAACTGTCCTGGGCTACGGGGATTGGTTCTCATACTGGGGGGATTTTAGGAGCCATCATGACCAAGAAATCGGGTCGTGACAACTTGGTATCAGAGCTCTAGGTTCACCGGTATCATCGGTATAGGAGCCAATGTCTAGTAGAGTCCTGCGGATCGGGGCGGAGATGTATGTACTCAATCTTCGGGAGGCTACCGTGACATTTGAGGAAACTTGACTCTTTCATTGCTTCTGTGTCGTGCGTAGGACCCTTGAAGTTTATGGAAATCTCATTTGTTCTACTTCATTCTTCCGCAGATGGTTCGTACGAGATCATCGGCATCAGGCGGAGATAAGCCTCCCACTCTAGCTAGGGGTCGAGGACGCCCTCGAGCAGCTGTACCTGCTAGATCTTCTAGAGTTGAGATAGAGCCCGAGCAACCTGTGGATCAGGGGGCAGCCCAGGTACCACCAGCTTTAGTACTAGCTCCAGCGCCCACTTCTGTGCCAGCTCCAGCCGCAGCTCAGCCTCCAGATATTCAGGGATTACTATTACAGCTTTTGGGTATGATTGGAGAGCAGCCTTCTGAGGTAGCACAGACATCCGCTCAGGGGGCATCCCTGGGTGCACAGAGTTTAGGAGCGCAGCCTGCTACTGTGGCTCCCCGTGCGGAGGTCATTCCGGTCCCATCTGTCGCACAGCCTCTTGCTCCTCGCCCAGCTATGACAGAGTCGGAGCAGAAGGCGTTGGGTAGGTTCTTGAGGGTAGCACCTCCGAGGTTTGCTGGTACTTCTGGACAGGATCCACATTACTTTATTACTACTTGTGAGGAGATGTTGCATCATTTGGGTATTTTGGAGACTCACGGGGTTGGTTATACTACCTATCAGTTGGAGGGCCCAGCGAAGTTATGGTGGAGGGCCCATGTTTCTTGTAAATCACCATCGTCACCTCCTTTGACCTGGTCTGAGTTTTATGATGCCTTTATGGCCAAGTTCTTACCTCAGAGTGATCGTGATCATCGCAGGGAGCAATTTACTCACCTTATGCAGGAGTCTACGACTGTCTCGGAGTATGAGACCCGTTTTAATCAGCTAGCACCATTTGGAGCTATGATCATTCCTACCGAGGCAGATAGGATTCGCAGATTTGTATGGGGTTTGATGCCAGAGATCAGGAAGCCAACTGAGATATTGATTATCGGTGGTCGGTCATTTCAGGCTATCGCAGACTATGCCTGCACTGTGGAGGACTTACAATGACATGATCAGGCGTCCAGAGATAAGAGGCCTCGACATCAGGGTGGCTACAGTGGTTCCAGATATGGTGGTAGAGGTTTTGGCCAGTGGAGCCATGGTTCTCAGCCACAGCAGCACCAGGGTCATTCCAACTGACCAGTTCAGGCTTCCCTTCAGACTTCTGGTAGTACCCAGTTCGAGCAGGGTCAGAGTAGCCATCAGGGCTATAGCGGTCTGTCTTTGAGGGGTGCAACTTCTGGGGCATCAGGCCATGGTGTCCATACGGGACCTGCTGGTTCATCTCGACCGAGTAGGCCGCCAGGGGCTTATTTTACTTATTGGGTGATTGGTCATTTTGCTAGAGATTGCCCTCAGTAGGGTACAGTTCAGTTGGCTGAGCCTTTACGAGCAGTTCAGCCTCCGTCTAGAGGGGGTGGTTGTCAGGGTAGAGGTGGTGCTCCGCTCGTAAGAGCAGGTGGTAGGGATGGCGGTCGGGCAGGTGGAGGTCGTTGTAAGTTTTACTCGGTCCCTAGGAGACCAGAGGCAGAGGCCTCAGATGCTGTGATTACAGGTACGATTTCTGTGTGCCATCAGTCTGCTATGGCTTTGTTTGATCCTGGATCCACTTGTTCATATGTATCTGCCTACTTTGTGCCTTATTTGGGGTTGGCTAGTGAGCCATTATCTGCTCCTGTTTCTGTTTCGACCCCAGTAGGAGATTCTTTAGTAGTGGATCGGATTGTGAGATCTTGTATGATATCTATTGGTGATTAATAGACTTGGGGTGATTTAGATTTTGATGTGATACTGGGCATGGACTGATTATCCCCTCACCGTGTGGTTTTGGATTGTTATGCCAAGACCATTACCATAGTTGTGCCCGGTGTATCCCCGGTTGTATGGCAGGGTTCCGTTAGCCATGCACCATCTGGGATCATCTCTTGTCTTCGAGCTAGGAAGTTGATTTCCCGTGGGTGTTTAGCTTACCTAGCATATGTCCGAGATGTTAGTGCTGATCCTACTTCTCCTGAGTCTGTTCTTGTGGTTAGAGACTTCCTTGATGTGTTTCCTACCGACCTGCCAGGCCTTCCACCTAACAGAGATATTGATTTCGCTATTGAGCTAGAGCCGGGCACCAGGGCATTTCTATTTCTCCTTATTGTATGGCTTCTGTTGAGTTGAGAGAGCTTAAGGAGAAGCTCCAGGATATATTAGCTAAGGGGTTTATTAGACCGAGTGTGTCACCTTGGGGTGCTCTTGTTCTCTTCGTGAAGAAGAAGGATGGGTCGATGCGCATGTGTATTGATTATCGGCAGCTGAATAGAGTGACAATGAAGAATATGTATCCGATGTCGAGGATTGATGACTTGTTTGACCAGCTTCAGGGTTCAGTCATGTTTTCGAAGATTGATTTGAGGTCCGGCTACCGTTATTTGAGGATTAGGGCGGAGGACATCCCTAAGACAGCATTCAGGACACGTTATGGCCATTATGAGTTCCTGGTGATGTCTTTTGGGTTGACTAATTCCCCCGCAGCCTTTTTGAACTTGATGCACATGGTTCTTGGCCCGTATTTGGAATCATTTGTGATAGTTCTTATAGACGACATCTTGGTATACTCGCATAGTAGAGATGAGCATGAGCAGCACTTAAGGGTTATACTCCAGACTTTGAGAGATCATCGGCTATATGCCAAGTTCTAAAAGTGTGAGTTTTGGCTTGAGTCAGTTTCATTCCTAGGGTGCGTGGTGTCTAAGAATGGCATTAGGGTTGACCCGGGAAAGATTTATGTGGTTTGTGATTGGCCTAGACCTACTACTGCTATTGAGGTCTGCAGCTATATTGGGTTAGCAGGTTACTACAAACGGTTCGTTCAGGGATTTTCTTCCATAGCAGCACCCTTGACTATGCTGACTAGGAAGGATATCCCATTTCAGTGGTCAGACCAGTGCGAGGATAACTTCCAGAGGCTTAAGGCCTTATTGACTTCAGCTCCAGTTTTGACTTTTCTGGTTGAGGGTTAGAGCTTCTCCGTGTACTGTGATCCTTCTGGGTTGGTCTTGGTTGTGTGTTGATGCAGCAGGGTTGAGTAATAGCATATGCATCGAAGTAGCTAAAGGTTCACGAGCGCAACTACCCCACTCATGACTTAGAGTTGGCGGCGGTAGTTTTCGCGCTCAAGATCTGAAGGCATTACCTATATGGAGTTCACCGTGAGATCTTCACTGATCATCATAGTCTTCAGTATATCACGAGTCAGCGAGAGTTGAACTCGAGATAGGCAGTGTATCACTATGACTTCACTATTCTGTATCATCCGGGCAAGGCAAACGTGGTAGCGGATGCCTTGAGTCGGAAGGCAGTGAGTATGGGTAGCCTAGCTTCTCTCTCAGTTTCAGAGTGACCGTTGGCCTTGGACATCCAGTCCTTGGCTAACCATTTGGTTAGGCTTGACTTGTTAGATCCTAGCAGAGTTCTCGCCAGTGTTCAGGTTTGTTCTACTTTGATTGATCAGATTCAGAGCCGTCAGTTTGAGGATCAGCAGTTGTGTGACCTTTGTGATCGGGTTGTTCAGGGTGAGACCAGTCGGGCTACTCTAGATTTAGATGGGGTTCTGAGGTTTGATAGTCACCTTTGTGTTCCGAGGATTAGTGATTTGATTTAGTTGATACTTCATGAGGTACATTGTACTAGATACTCCATTCACCCTGGCACAACAAAGATGTATAGAGACTTGAGATAGCTTTACTGGTGGAGTGGTATGAAGCAGGATATAGCGGAGTTCATATCTCGGTGCTTGAACTATCAACAGGTTAAGTTCGAGCAAATGAGACCTGATGGATTGATGCAGTGACTTCCCATTCCTGAGTGGAAGTGGGAAGCGATTACTATGGACTTTGTTGTTGGTTTACCTCGTACTTCTCATAGGTTTGATTCCATTTGGGTGATCGTTGATAGGCTGACTAAGTCAGCACACTTCATACCGGTTCAGACTTCTTACAGGGCAGAGAAGCTAGCTCAGATTTACATTCGTGAGATTTTTCGATTGCACGGGGTCCCAACTTCTATCATTTCAGACTGCGATACTCAGTTCACATCTCAGTTCTGGAGGGCTATTCAGCGAGATTTGGCTACAGAGGTTCATCTTAGTATCGCTTTCCAACCTCAGATAGATGGCCAGTCCGAGAGGACCATTCAGGTTCTGGAGGACATGCTTCGGGCCTGTGTCATTGACTTTGGAGGTTCCTGAGATCAGTTTGTTCCCTTGGCAGAGTTTGCTTATAATAATAGTTTCCATTCGAGTATTGGCATTGCACCTTTTGAGGCTTTGTACAGCAGGCGTTGCAGATCACCGGTAGGTTGGTTTGATGGTTTTGATTCTAGGCCACAGAGTACAGATTTGCTTCGAGATTCCTTAGATCAGGTCCGAGCAATTCAGGACAGACTTCGGGCAGCTCAGAGCAGGCAAAAGAGTTATGTTGATCGTAGGCTTCGTGCCTTGGAGTTTAGTGTCGGTGACTTAGTGTTTCTCCGTGTATCACCCATGAAGGGCGTGATGAGATTTGGTAGGCGGGGCAAGCTTAGCCCCAGGTACATTGGGCTATTTGAGATTCTTCAGAGGGTTGGTAGCGTTGCCTATTAGCTAGCCTTTCCTCTGATATTTTCAGCTATACATCCTGTATTTCGTGTTTTGATGTTGCGTCGGTATGTCCCAGATGAGTCTCATGTGTTACAGTGGGATTCAGTTCAGTTGGGTGAGGGTTTAGCCTTTGTTGAGGAGCCGACAACTATTTTGGCCAAAGATGTCAGGAGATTGAGGTCTCGAGAGATCCCGGTTGTTAAGGTTCAGTGGAGGCACCGTCCAGTTGAGGAGGCTACCTGGGAGCCCGAGAGATATATGAGGTCTCAGTATCCGCAGTGGTTTGAGCCTTCAGGTACTCCCTTGACCTTGACTTTCGAGGACGAAAGTCCTTTTTAGTAGTGGATGATGTAATGACTCTTCCGGTCATTTTCACGTATACGTTTTCCTTGTACTGATAAAGCTTTCCTGTAGCGGCCCCAAGTCATTTATGACTTACTGGGACCAGTGGTTCGGTGCCCTGGCCGTTCGATTAGTCGTTATGATCAATTCCCTATCTTAGAAGCTGAGTATCAAATTTGTATGATGGTGAATTGCGACCGTACGACCTTAACCTTCGTTCCGTATCAAAGGCTTGCGAGCCTAAAGTTAAGAATTTTATTAACATCGTGCGTATTTGAAAATATGTTATTTTGAAGTTGAATGTGGTAAAAAGTTATATTTTTATTACCTTTTTAAAGTATTTTAAATGTGTATGAAAAATACTTTTGTTATGACATAATTGTGTATGTGTTTATTTTATAAGATTTTTATACACTGTAATATTTTAATGGAAATAGTAAATTTATTTATGTTGAAAATTATTATTATAATATAGTAGGTTTTATTTGAAATAATTTCCTATTTATTATGATATATTCAAAAAGTTATATTTATTTTACCATGAATTTATGCAATACCCGAATACATATATAAGAGGATAAAAATATTTCTCCACGTGGATGTGGGGAGAGTGGACACCAAACTTTTGCAACAAATGATGGCTGCCACATGTCAACATTGCCACATTTCAACTACTAATATGTAGTATAAGCATTTTAGAAAATGATTGTTGGCAAAATCCAATACACATATATATGCACATCTGCCAAACTTTAGATCTTTGGTAGCATTAAAGTTCCTTTGCAAAATTCAACCCACACGTTAGTGTTGTATTAAATTTCATTCAATTTGATTTCATTTCGGAGTTTCTCGGAGCGGTTCGGACTTGGACATCGTCGTTCTAGTAGCTTGTCATCGGACGACAGGTAGGTTATGGTTTAAACTTCCTAGACTTAGCATATATCGGATAAAATTGTAGTAGCTGGCATCCTTGGGTTGGATTATTAGGTTGGCACCACAGACCTTGACCGCTTTATTCATGTCCGCCTACTTTTGTTCCTCCGTTGCTTGTAGTACCTGCCGATATATTTTATTTACCCTTGTGGTCCTGTGAGGCCTTGTTGACTCTGGAACATAAAAGGTGGGATATTGGGAATATCCGCTAGTCCCGGGCATAGAATTATCCTTCTAGGATGGTTATGCTTGCTGAGTAGCTATGGGCCTGTGCAGGGTCGATAGGTTAATTGTGAGCTGTTGGGCAGCTATTGTGTTTGATCATACCATTTCCATGCATATAAAGAGGTTTTATCCATGTTTTACTATGGTTTGCGCTTCAGGCCTACTGACACTATTTTCTAAACCTTGCATGGCCCCGGGGCCCCTTTTTTATGGAAATAAATTGGAAATGGTTTGATTTAACTTGTGCATATTTTTGGGTAAAAGAAAGTAAAATTATAATTTAAATCACCAGTTTTACGATTAATGGTAGACTCGGCAGAGCCGGGGTGCTAGTTGAGTTTTCTTGCTACCTGAGATAATTTTAGCCTCGATCGGACCGAGCACCCGAGATGACTTTCTACTGTTTAGACTCGGTTATGCTCGGGCACCCTTGGAGGGGTTTTTGAGATATTTTCCTACTACTTTAGTCCTGGACAGGTTCTGGGCATGCATATTCGAGACTGGGTCTCTATCTTGAAACCGGACTTGCTTCCGGATGACATATTTTGATACTGAGTTTTAGTATGGGGTCGGGGACCTCCATGGACCTTGCCATCCGGGCCTGGGGCTTCGGGCTGCATGTGCCGGAGGATGGGTATACGGTGTAATAGAGGTATACGGGCAGTGTCTTTCCATGGAACCTACCTGCTGGGCCGGATCGGCACCGGAAGAGGTACATACAGAGATACAATTTCGCTTGATATCTTCATGCATCATATCATTCATTGTTTGAGGCTCCACCCTTGTTTGTTGTTTGTTGGTTGTACGCTTCGGTAGTATGGGATGCCGGAGGGTTTGTTTTCACTTGTTTGTGTTCCTCGGTTGTATGGGCGGCCGGGGGACTGTAGGTAGACTCTTGCTATTTACTTACAAAATTGTTACCTGTTATGGTTAAGTATGAAATTGGTTACTGCTAGGTTGTCAGTTTCTGGATTAGAGATTGATATGATTAGTTGAGTTTGATTCCTGTCTCTAAGCATGCCTATCATTACTCTTTCCCTCTTCTTACACTTGAGGTTACCGGTATACCGTCCATTTTGTAAACTTATTATGTATACACTTTTATTGCAAGGACCCCAGGTGCGTTGTTTCTTACTTTCACCTGTGCCTATTGTGTACATATTCTGATTGCTGGCCTCACATGTGGTTCTGTTGACTTCCCTCTGGGCTAGTTCCTGTGTACCTTTTTGTTGATTTCTGTGACTACTTGGATCTATTCTGTCTGTTACTACGCTTTTATCTTATATGTGCCTAGTCGGCCTATGATACCTACTGGGTACCTTATGCTTCGTATTTGGTGCTCACCCTACCCCCTGCATCTTTTGGTGCAGATCCTAGCGTGGGCCATCACCGTTAGATCGCTGTGATTCGTGCTTGGGGATCTGTTGGGGACTACTTCAGACTGAGGGTGAGGTCTTGGCGTTCGGAGCATAGCTTTAGTTTATCTTTTGCTTTATGTACTCTATTACCATTCAGAGACATCTGTATACATTGTTTTGGATCGTTTGTATTCCTTATATGTAGTTTTGGCTCTATACTATGATACCTGGTCTCGGGGTTTGGTTTTGTTTCCGCATATGTGTATATATATATATCCCTGTTATCCATTCTCTTCATCTTGTTCCCTTACTTTTGCTTATTAAACTGTTCTTCTACTTATTTGTTAGATAGTAGCACATTACTAACTGTCCTGGGCTACGGGGATTGGTTCTCCTACTGGGGGAATTGTAGGAGCCATCATGACCGAGAAATCGGGTTGTGACAGACAGGTCCCTCTGAAATGACGACTGGGTTCGACGACCCATCATCCAGACGACGACCCATCATCTTGAGTCATGGATTGACCAAGGGTCAACTGTATTCCCAGCAACAATGACTCCAAACGATGACCCATCATTTTTTCTACGGGTCCGTCCTATTGACCCATTGAAATGTTCCTGCAGACTGTCTAGACGACCAAGTTCCACGAGTTGGAACCACAAGTCATGGTTCAAACAATGACCCGTGGAACCAACCCATAGAACCTGAAGCCGATCCATTTTCCAGATTTTTCTAAGTTATTTCCCAAGGTATTTTAGTCATTACCCACCTTTTTAACTCCTAAGTGAGGTCGTTTTGGCTACTTCTAGTAGGATTTTCACCCTTATTGGCCTATGTTCCTTCTCATCACTTCACTTTCTCCCAAAAAGGAAAAGAATCCCCAAGCTCAAAGTCTCAAGCTTCAAGATCAATCCTACTAAATCTTTCCAATTCAAGTGGGTTATCTTCACCCAAGGTATGTGGGTATTCAACAATGGGTTCCTCTTACCCTTGTGCCCAAAATCCCCAAGTCTTATGTTGAATTATGAATTTATGAAGTTAGGGTTTTGATCAAAATTTGGGGAAAACTCATGAAATCAGTTTCTATGTTTAAATTCAAGGTTTCTTATTGATCTTACATGATGTGTTCATGATTCCTTCATTGGTTTTAAAAGCCCAAGTATGAAAATTTATTTCTAGCATGAATCTATGAAATTGCATGTTTTCAAGAGAAACTTGGCATGACTAGATATCATGGCCTTTATGTATTTATGAAATTGCATGCCAAATTCTTCAAGTATGAATTTAGAAAGAAAAGCATGTTTGAATTATGGCTATGCCTAGCTTTATGAACTATGAGATCAAAATTTGCATGATGCCTGATGTGTTTTCATGTTTTATGAATAAAATTTGGCATGAGATGGTGCCACTATGAAATGATGAGCTATATGAGCATATTTTGGGAGTAGTATTTACCACCGAGCAATGAGGGTTTGATTACCCAAATCCAGAAACTACGTTGCCAGTGTAGGTTATGAAATGATATGTGCCTTATAAGCTTATGAGAGTGAATCCACGTCTTTACGAATGGTGTCCTTTGTCCTAACGGGCATTAGGGAAGCTTTGTCAACTAGGGTTATATAGTTGGGTATGGTGAATCATTTCTTGGCAAGGTTCAAGTCATCTTGCTAACTAGGGTTATATAGTTAGATTCCATGTAAGCTCACATGGTCTCATGTCGGTTATAAGAAACTCCCTTATGTACGTTTTCAAGTTTTCCTAAGCTTTATGAACTCTTACTTAAAAGGTTGTCTTTTATTTCATGTTTTATCTTTCCATTATGCTATTTATTCATGAAACCCTATTATGTATGGATTTTTTCTAAGTACGTTTTGAAAGCATGTTTCTATCTTATTTATGTATTTCCCGTATAGTCAGTACATTCTATAGTACTGACGCATTTTGCGATGTATCCTTTAATGATGCAAATTCTGGTGTCCCTTCTCAGGTTCGTGGCTAGAGTTCCCAGGCCACTAACTTCACCAGTTGTTGGTGAGTCCTCTTAGGTCAAGGACTAGTCATGTTCTTAGTTTATGTTGACTTTATTTCCGTACTTTGAGTTAGCTAGGGTGTTGTCTTAGCAACTTATTATGTTATGATTAGAGGCTTTCAGACATAGACCATATGTAACCCTTGGGGGGTGTCGTATCTCTTTGACTCGACCATCTATCTTATGCTATGTTGTCTTTATCCTTGATGCTTCGTCCATGTTTCCTTTATGTATGCTTGAGAATGCTATGACCAAGGGTTAGCTTGGGATCCTTGTGGTCTTAAATACCGTGTTACGTCTAGGGGGTAACCTCAGGACGTGACAAACTTTGTATCAGAGCCTCTGGTTCAAGAGTCCTACGATGTCTGAAAGTCGCATCGAGTAGAGTCTCTTTCATGTGTGTGAAGCGCGCCACACATATGAGAGGGAAGCTATGAGGTGTTTTAGAAAACTTCACTTCTTTTATGATCATTTCGTGCAATAGAGCTTAACTTTAATGTTCCTCTAATCCTTATCTTGTACGTTTCAGACTATGCCTCCTCGATGTGCTATGCCTCCCCGAGCCGCTCAGAATGTTGTTCCTCCCATTACGGTCCCCGATGTCACTAATGAGGAATTCAGGGATGTTATCCATTTTCTAGCCCAGAGTTTGGCCACTCAGGCCAATCAGCCGGCTTCTACCCCAGTCCATCCTCAAGGTGAGGTAGCGGCCCGAGTTTGTGACTTTGTCTGGATGAACCCACTTGAATTTTGGGGTTCAAAAGTGAGTGAGGACCCGCTCAACTTTATTGATGAAGTGAAGAAGATCTTTGAAGTTATGCAAGTGGTTGGGGTTGACTGTGTTAAGCTTGCATCCTATCAACTCAAGGATGTGGCTCATACTTGGTTCACGCAATGGAAGGAGACTAGGGTGAGGGATGTAGTCCCCATGACTTTGGAGTGTTTTGAGAGGGCCTTCCTTGATAGGTTCTTTCCCCGAGAGTTGAGGCAAGTGAAGGTGGATGAATTTGTAAACTTGAGACAAGGTTCGATGTCGGTGCAAGAGTATAGTCTTAAGTTCACTAAGTTGTCTAGATATGCTCCCTCCGTGGTAGCTGACCCACATGATCAAATGAGCAAGTTTATATATGGGGTTTCTGATATGACGAAGAAAAAGAGTGTAGGCCTGCTTTGTTGTTGAGTGATATGAACATTTCCTGACTCATGACTCATGCCCATCAGATTGAGGGTGACAAGCTTAGGGAGATGGCAAAGGAGAACAAGAGGGTTAGATCCGAGGGATCAGGTTTTGGTCATCACAGGTCCGGAGGTGGACATCGCTCTTCTTTCTAGAAGAAGTCATCGGGATCCGTTCATTCTTCTACTAGTGCTCCCACCCAAGCTTAGAAACCTCATCATTATCAGGGTGGTAGAGGATCTGGTTCCTATTCCCAGTCCCAGGGTAGTGTTTCTAAGGGATCTTCTTATCCAGTTTGTGCTAAGTGTGGGAAGATCCATTATGGTTAGTGTTTGGCTGGTTCAGGTAGTTGCTATAGATGTGGTCAGGCTGGACATCGTATCCGAGATTTCCCTTTGGCTAAGAAGGGGAAGGGAGGTGGTAGGACTCAGTCTGATCCAGTAGCTTCAGGAGGTAGACTAGCCCCACTGGGTGCAACTTCTAGTTCTGGTGGTCAGCGCCAAAACCATCTTTATGCTATGTCCTCTCGTCAGGATCAGGAGAGTTCCCCAGATGTGGTCACTGGTATGTTGAAAGTCTTCTCTTTTGATGTATATGCTTTATTGGATCTCGGTGCTTCCTTATGTTTTGTGACCCCTTATATAGCATGCAAATTTGAAGTATGTCCTGAATTTCTTTCAGAACCCTTTTGTGTTTCTACTCCTGTTGGTGAGTCAGTCTTAGCCAAAAGAATCTACCGAAATTGCTCTATCTCAGTCCTTCATAGAGTCACTCCAGCGGATCTAGTAGAGTTGGAGATGACTGATTTGGATGTCATTCTTGGTATGGACTGGTTGTATGCATGTTATGCTTCTGTTGATTTTCGTACTCGGGTTATCAGTTTCAAGTTTCCTAATGAACCCGTCTTAGAATGGAAAGGTAGTCCCCTTCTTCGAATGGTCATTTCATATCTTATCTTAAGGCTAGGAAGATGATTTCAAAGGGGTATGTTTATCACATAGTGCGGGTTATGGACACGTAGTCTGAAACCCCATCCCTTCAGTCTGTCCCTATTGTGAATGAATTTCTAGAAGTGTTTCCCAATGATTTGCCCGGAGTCCCTCCCGAGCGGGAGATAGACTTTGGGATAGATCTTCTCCCAGATATGAATCCTATCTCTATTCCTCCCTATAGAATGGCTCCAGCAGAACTCAAAGAGTTGAAAGATTAGTTGAAGGATCTTCTTAATAAAGGTTTCATCAGATCTAGCATTTCACCATGGGGTGCCCCAGTTTTGTTTTTTCGAAAGAAAGATGGTTCTCTTAGAATGTGTATTGACTACCGTTAGTTGAACAAGGTCACAATCAAGAATAAGTATCCCATTCCTAGGATTGATGACTTATTCGATCAACTTCAGGGTGCTAGTTTCTTCTCTAAGATCGACCTTAGATCTGGTTATCACCAACTTTGTGTTAGAGAGTGTGATATCCCAAAGACAGCCTTCAGGACTCGGTATGGCCATTATGAATTTGTTGTAATGTCTTTTGGTCTAACAAATGCTCCTACAACTTTTATGGATTTGATGAACCGTGTGTTCAAATAATATTTGGATATGTTTGTGATTGTTTTCATTGACTATATCCTCATCTACTCTCGGAGTGAGGATGAGCATGCAGATCACTTGAGGGTTGTGTTTCAAACTCTCAAGGATAGACAGTTGTTTGCTAAATTTAGCAAATGTGAGTTTTGGATGTAGTCTGTTGCTTTTCTGGGTTATATTGTGACTAAAGATGGTATTCGAGTTGATTCTCACAAGATACAGGCAGTAAAGAACTGGCGTAGACCTACTTCTCCGTCTGATATTAAGAGTTTTTTGGGTTTGGCTGGTTACTACATGAGGTTTGTGGAAGGATTTTCTTCCATTGCTGCCCCTTTGACCCGATTGACTCAGAAGAAGGTAAAATTTCAGTGGTCCGATTGTGTGAGAAGAACTTCTAGGAACTAAAGACTAGATTGACCACCGCTCCAGTGTTAGCTCTACCCGAGGGCTTAGATGAATTTGTTATGTATTGTGATGCTTCTAGGATTGGTTTGGGTTGTGTTTTGATGCAGTGTGGTAAGGTGATTGCTTATGCTTCGAGACAGCTTAAGACTCATGAGAAGAACTATCCCACTCATGATCTTGAGTTGGCAGCAGTGGTCTTTGCTTTGAAAATTTAGAGGCATTACTTGTATGGTGTGCACGTTGATATATTTACCGGTCATAAGAGTCTTCAGTATGTGTTCACTCAAAAGGAATTGAATTTGCGACAAAGGAGATGGCTTGAGCTTCTTAAGGATTATGATATGAGTGTGCTTTACCATCCGGGTAAGGCCAATGTTGTGGTGGATGCTTTGAGTAGATTGTCCATGGGAAGTGTAGCTTCTATTGAAGAGGGAAAGAAGGAATTGGTTAAAGAGGTTCATAGGCTTGCTCGGTTGGGAGTTTGCCTTATGGACTCTACCGAAGGTGGTGTGATTGCCCAAAATGGTTCCGAATCTTCCTTAGTGGCTGAGGTGAAGGCAAAGCAAGACAACGATCCAGTTTTACTTCAGCTTAAGAGTGCAGTTCATCAGCAGCAGGTTGAGGTTTTCTCCCAAGGGGGAGATGGTGTTCTTCGCTACTAGGGTCATTTATGTGTACCAGATATTAATGGGTTGAGACAACAGATTCTGACTGAGGCTCATAATTCTAGATATTCGATCCATTCGGGTGCCCCTAAGATGTACCGTGACCTACGGGAAGTCTTTTGGTGGAACGGTATGAAGAAGGACATAGCCGAGTTTGTGGCTAAGTATCCCAACTGTCAACAAGTCAAAGTGGAACATCAAAGGCCGGGTGGCATGCTTCAAGATATTGACCTTACCACTTGGAAATGGGAAGCGATCAATATGTACTTCATTACTGGGTTGCCTCGTACTCGAAGGCAACATGATTCCATTTGGGTGATTGTCGAGCAGATGACCAAGTCATCCCATTTCTTGGCTGTTAAGACTACTGATTCAGCAGATGACTATGCCAGACTCTACATCCGGGAGATAGTTCGTATAACACCCCGTACCTTTCAAAACCTATGTGACTAAGTAAATATCGACGAAGGTATTTGAGCTCAAGATTGTGAAGGGGTACTTTGGCCTAGAATTTGAAATGGTCAAATGTATATAAGTGTTAAGTTAAATTATAAGGAGGAGGGTTTTGAAAATGAGATAAAACAAGTGAGGTACTTGCTCGACTTATCTAAGCTCTTAGGTGACAAGTAGGTGCATCACCTACCTACGCTAACGAACTAAGTTCCGAGGGCCGATTACGGGCAGCAACACCATGGCTTATTAGACCTAATGGTAGCCCAAATGAAGCTTAAAGTTGGCCCATCAAAGCACAACCAAATCTGGCCCAAACAACTACAAAAGGTAGCCACCAATATTGACCACATTTTGACCCAAGAGAAGCCCAAAATCAGCCCCAAAACTTAACCCTTTTGAGGCCCAAGCAAAGGGTAATTTTGGCCCAAGTTTCTTGACCAATTTTGGCCTAAAGATACTCAAAAAAGTCGGCCAAAAAGGTCTCTTTATACAGACCTTTTGTTGACAAACTATTGATCACAAAAAAGCTGGAAAAATTCTCTCTTATCTCATTTCCTTTTGGCAGCCCTTCTCTCCCTTTAGGGTTCTAAGAAGACCAAGATTAATTGAAGCTTAAGGTGAGTTAAACAACTTGTTATCTTGGTAATAATCTACTACATATAGCTAGGATATCCTATGGTAAGAAAGACATGAACTATGGCAGCCCCTTTCTTATGATTTAACACATAGAAATTGTGTAACAATTAAGAGATTTCTTCTTCTCTTGTTGGTGTATGTATAGGGAGTACTTAAGCTTTTAAAGCATCAATAAAAAGAGGATAAAAACACACCTTCAAGTGTGGTAAGTACTCTGCCCATAATAATATTTTTGGATTGAAGTTCGGATGGACAATTGTTGTTGAATTGTTGTTAAAAACTCACGGGACGGCGATCGGAAGCCGTGGGTTCAATGTGTTGCTATTGTATTTCGGCATGGTGAGTTGTATAGGGGATGTTTGATGTGTTTTGTATTATTGGAGGCAGTAGGTTGGTGTGTGTGTAATGTGTATTGGATAAGGGGAGAAAGGTGTGACGATACACCTTTAATTAATGCAAAATACATAAATCTGCCCGGGAAATGTTTAGCTACTTTTTTGGGAATGTTGCAGCAGGTTTAAGATCTAATATTAGCTTCATTATACCCTTGTGTTGTAGATTAACTTAATAAGGGAAAGTCCAAGTTGTGGTAAGCGCAATCTTCGTAAGGAACGAGGTATGTTAAGGCTTCTTTATTCCTTATCGGCATGAATCTAGAAATAGAACTCTAAATCTCCGAAAGAAGGAATTTGAGTATTTTGTTGTAAGAGAGCTGATTTGGTAACTCAACAAGTCTTAAGGAACTAATTTATACATTATGGTGATTCAAGTCGCCTTCTTATCAAAATCTGATTCTTTTTGCACGAAATGTAAGTTATCCTTTTGTCAAGTTTCTTCTTTGTATTGTGATCTCTAATCAAGCTTTAGAAAGTATACAAGGAAAGTTAGAAAATCAAATCCCCATTTATATGTGTTTGGTATGTTGAGTCCAACACCTAGTAAGCCAAGGCTAAAGAAGTTATCTAAATGAACCTTCATAAATAACAAGAATAGCTTTGAAGGTCAATCTAGTAATACACTTATTATGTGTGGTTTGCATGTTAGTGTGCACCAAGGTGCTACTGTCATATTGAGGCTATTATATACATAGTGTGCACCGAGGTGCTACTGCCATATTGAGGCCATTATACACATAGTGTGCACCGAGGTGCTACTGCCTTATTGAGGCCATTATATAAATAGTGTGCACCGAGGCGCTACTGCCATATTGAGGCTATTAAATATAGGGTGCGCCGAGGCGCTATTGTGGTTCAGTGTGGGTTATAAAGAGTGAGTTGCAGCGTAAGTTAATGCATGTGTTGTGTTCTAAAAAGAATAAAGGAGAAAGAGCTCAATGAGTCTTACCAATTACAGTTTACAAGTTTCATATTTTATCTTGTTCGGATTTACTACTTGCGACTTGCTTTTATGTTTCTACCTTACATGCCAGTACATTATTGTCGTACTGACGTCCCCACTGCCTGGGGGCGCTGCATACATGCCTGCAGGTCCAGACAGATACCCAGACAGATCTCTTCAGTAGGAGTTGCAGAGTTCAGCCATTTTGGTAAGCTCCATTCTTCCTGGAGCTGACGAGTCAGAGGTCTAGCTTATATTTTGACCAGGTTATGTATATGTACAACTTATGGGTAGTCCAGGGCCATGTCCTGGATATGAGATATTTTACTTATTCCTAGAGGCTTGTAGACGTGTATATGTATATCAGTGTTGGGTATGGCCTTGTCGGCCTTGTTATTAGCTATCTACTATGATAATAGCCTTGTCGGCCTTGAGTTGCTTAACTACTATTGAGCTTTTAGTGTTTCAAATTGCTATTCTTAGAGACCTTGTTGGTCTCAGACCCCCAGCAGGTTCAATAGAGATACACTCTATTTTGACACCCTCGGCCTTTTGGGGCTCCGGGTGTCGGTCATGCCTCTCATGGTTTGGGGCGTGACAAACTTGGTATCAGAGCACGTCGAATCCCAGGGAGTCTACAAGCCGTGTCTAGTAGAGTCTTGCTTATGGGTGTGTTGTGCACCATACCTATAATCATGAGGCTACGGGATATTTAGGAATTGTTATCCTTCTTTCATTTGCTAGATCGTGCAATAGAGCGAGGTCATAAGATGTTTGAAGTCTAATTCATGTTTTTCTATTTCTTGTTTACAGAAATGCCTGTGACCAGACAAATGAGTAGCCGACGGGGTGGCACGGATACGGGGGAAGGTACTAGTCGTTCCCCGCCTATCCGATTGGATAGATTTGAGGCTCAAAGTGAATCACCGACACCAGAGATCCCAGTTTATCAAGTACTTGATGAGACTAGAGGGGATCCAGTACCCCTGACCCCACCTGCTCCAGTGGCATCTGAGATAGCTAGAGATGAACCAGCACATGTAGCTCCTCCACCTGAAGCAGAGGACCAGGACATCAGGAGTGCTGTTCAATTATTGACCCGGATTGTAGCCACACAACAACAACAAATTGGGGCATCAACGAGTGTTAGGTCAGGTGGCTCAGAAAGTTCTAGGGCTCGAGAGTTTATCAGCCTAAGTCCTCCTATATTTACAGGCTCTGACCCATGTGAGGATCCTCAGGAGTTTATTGATCAGACTTATCGAGTACTTCGAGTCATGCATGCAACAGTAGTGGAGGCAGTGGAGTTTGCATCTTTCAGGTTACGAGATGTGGCCATTTTATGGTTCGAGGCTTGGGATCGGTCTATGGGATCAAATGCACCCCCAGCTGAATGGGAGGAATTTTCAGAGGCCTTCCTAGCTCACTATCTTCCACAGGAGGTTCGAGAGGCCAGACTTGATCAATTTCTAGCCCTTAGGCAGGGCAATATGAATGTTCGACAGTACAGCCTCAGGTTTAATTCATTAGCCAGGTACGCCCCCGATATTGTGAGTACGATGCGAGCTAGAGTTCATCGATATGTGCGTGACCTTAAGGATGAATTAATTAAGGGATTAACAATAGCAGCCACACAAGAGGATATGAATATTTCTAAGATACAGGCTATTGCTTAGACTGCAGAGGATCTTGAAGTACAAATTGGAGATAACCAAAGCCGAGAAAGGGATCAGAATAAGAGGGCTAGATCTACTGGGTCTTATGTAGAGCCACGAGGTAATGTTAGGCCACATTTTAATAGGCGATCACCCTACCCTACTAGTGGTGCCCTATATCAGTTGCAAAGGCAGAGGTATGATCATTTTTCTCAGACTGGACCAGGCCACAGTTCAGGTGCATCCAGTTCCTATCGCCAGGGGCATTCAGGTCAGATGAGGCCACCTTTGCCACCTTGTGTTCAGTGCGGTAGGAAGCATCCTGGGATATGTCGCCTGGGTTCAGATACTTGTTATTCGTGTGGTCATCCTGGTCACTTTATGCGAGACTGTCCGAGTAGAGGTAGGAGTGAGATATCCCAGCCTACAGGGTCGATGGCAACTTCTTCATCTACTATTCATCCCCCTAGGACAGGACAACAGGCTACACCAGGTCGTGGTAGAGGTAGAGGAGGAGGAGGAGCATCCAGTTCAGGCGGTGGTCAGAATCGCACTTATGCTCTAGTCGGTCGCCAGGACTTGGAATCGTCACCTGATGTTGTTACAGGTACATTGACTATTTTTACTCATGCTGTTTATGCACTTATAGATCCTGGCT
>QJPP01004894.1:0-67552 GCA_003996215.1 Jaltomata sinuosa
ATAGACGACATCTTGGTATACTCTCATAGTAGAGATGAGCATGAGCAGCACTTGAGGGTTATACTCCAGACTTTGAGAGATCATCGGCTTTATGCCAAGTTCTCAAAGTGTGAGTTTTGGCTTGAGTCAGTTGCATTCCTAGGGCACGTGGTGTCTAAGGATGGGATTAGGGTTGACCCGGGAAAGATTTCAGCGGTTTGTGATTGGCCTAGACTTACTACTGCTACTGAGGTCCGCAGCTTTATTGGGTTAGCAGGTTACTACCGACGGTTCGTTGAGGGATTCTCTTCCATAGCAGCACCGTTGACTATGCTGACTAGGAAGGATGTCCCATTTCAGTGGTCGGATCAGTGTGAGGATAGCTTCCAGAGGCTTAAGGCCTTATTGACTTCAGCTCCAGTTTTGACTTTGCCGGTTGAGGGTCAGAGCTTCTCCGTGTATTGTGATGCTTCTAGGGTTGGTCTTGGTTGTGTATTGATGCAGCAGGGTAGAGTAATAGCATATGCGTCGTGGCAGCTGAAGGTTCACGAGCGCAACTACCCCACTCATGACTTAGAGTTGGCGGTGGTAGTTTTCGCGCTCAAGATCTGGAGGCATTACCTATATGGAGTTCACTGTGAGATCTTCACCGATCACTGTAGTCTTCAGTATATCACGAGTCAGTGGGAGTTGAACTCAAGACATAGGAGATGGGTTGAGTTACTGAAGGACTATGACTTTACTATTCTATATCATCCGGGCAAGGCAAACGTGGTAGCGGATGCCTTGAGCCGGAAGACAGTGAGTATGGGTAGCCTAGCTTCTCTTTCAGTTTCAGAGCGACCGTTGGCCTGGGACATCCAGTCCTTGGCTAACCATTTGGTTAGGCTTGACTTGTCGGATCCTAGCAGAGTTCTCACCAGTGTTGAGGTTCGTTCTACTTTGATTGATCAGATTCAGAGCCGTCAGTTTGAGGATCAGCAGTTGTGTGACCTTCATGATCGGGTTGTTCAGGGTGAGACCAGTCGGGCTACTCTAGATTCAGATGGGGTTCTGAGGTTTGATAGTCGCCTTTGTGTTCCGAGGATTAGTGATTTGATTTAGTTGATACTTCACGAGGCACATTGTACTAGATACTCCATTCACCCTGGCACAGCAAAGATGTATAGAGACTTGAGGCAGCTTTACTGGTGGAGTGGTATGAAGCAGGATACAGCGGATTTCATATCTCGGTGCTTGAACTGTCAGCAGGTTAAGTTCGAGCACATGAGACCTGGTGGTTTGATGCAGTGACTTCCCATTCCTGAGTGGAAGTGGGAAGGGATTACTATGGACTTTGTTGTTGGTTTGCCTCGTACTTCTCATGGGTTTGATCCATGATTGGAGGTGATTGTTGATAGGCTGACTAAGTCAGCACATTTCTGCGGTTCAGACTCTTATGCGCAGAGAGGTTAGCTCAGATCTACCTTCGTGAGATTGTTCGGTTGCATGGGGTCCCAGCTTCTATTATTTTAGACCGCGACACTCAGTTCACATCTCAGTTCTGGAGGGCTATTCAGCGAGATTTGGGTACAGAGGTTCATCTTAGTACCGCCTTCCACCCTCAGACAGATGGCCAGTCCGAGAGGACCATTCAGATTCTGGAGGACATGCTTCGGGCCTGTGTTCTTGACTTTGGAGGTTCTTGGGATCAGTTTGTTTCCTTGGCAGAGTTTGCTTATAATAACAGCTTCCATTCGAGTATCGGCATGGCACCTTTTGAGGCTTTGTATGGAAGGCGTTGCAGATCACCGGTAGGTTGGTTTGATGGTTTTAGTGCTGGGCCACAGAGCACAGATTTGCTTTGAGATTCCTTAGATCAGGTTCGAGCGATTCAGGACAGACTTTGGGCAGCTCAGAGCAGGCAGAAGAGTTATGTTGATCATAGGCTTCGTGCCTTGGAATTTAGTGTCCGTGACTTGGTGTTTCTCCGTGTATCGCCCATGAAGGGCGTGATGAGATTTGGTAGGCGGGGCAAGCTTAGCCCCAGGTACATTGGGCCGTTTGAGATTCTTCAGAGGGTTGGTGGCGTTGCCTATCAGTTATCCTTACCTCCGATGTTTTCAGCTATACATCCTGTATTTCATGTTTCGATATTGCGTCGGTATGTCCCAGATGAGTCTCATGTGTTGCAGTGGGATTCAGTTTAGTTGGATGAGGGTTTAGCCTTTGTTGAGGAACCGACAGCTATTTTGGCCAGAGATGTCAGGAGATTGAGGTCTCGAGAGATCCCGGTTGTTAAGGTTCAGTGGAGGCACCGTCCAGTCGAGGAGGCTACCTGGGAGACTGGGAGAGATATGCGGGCTCAGTGTCCGCAGCTGTTTGAGCCTTCAGGTACCCCCTTGACCTTGACTTTCGAGGACGAAAGTCCTTTTTAGTAGTGGATGATGTAATGACCCTTTCGGTTATTTCCACGTATACGTTTCCTTGTACCGTTAGAGCTTGATTGTAGCGGTCCTAAGTCATTTAATGCTTGTCGGGACCGGTAGTTCGGTTTCGGGGCCATTTGTTTGGCCGTATGATAAGTTTTGAAGACAAGCAAGTCGGCAAAAGTTATCGCAAGTTTCTTTAATAAATTTTCTGAACTTTGGGTAAAATGTCTCAGGGCTTTTCTCTCAATATATAAAGATTTAGAGGTCCCCCGAAATACCAAATCGAAGGTCTACGAGTCTAGTTTCCAACGCACAAAACCTCACGTCCAACTGGTCGCGGAGTAAAAAGTTATGACTGTTTTACCGCGGACTGTCTGGCAGAAACCTGGTTGCGAACCGGGTCGCGAACCGGGTCGGGTCAAAATCGATTTTAAGCCTCAACTTCACGTTTTAAAACGCCATTTCAGTTCTGAAACAGCGAGAAAACATAAGGGAGGATTCCACGAGAGTTCTTGAGTATCAAAATCGTGCGTTGGTGAATTGCAAGCCTAAGTTTGAGAATTTATTAACATCGCGTGTATTTGAAAATATTTTATTTGAAAGTTGAATTTGGTAAAAAGTTATATTATTATTATCTTTTTAAAATATTTTAAAGGTTTATGGAAAATATTTTTGTTACGATATAATTGTATATGTATTTATTTTATAAGGTTTTTATACATTGTAATATTTTAACGGAGATAGTAAAATTAGTTATGTTAAAAATTATTATTATAATATAGAAGGTTTTACTTGAAATAATTTTCTATGGATTATGATATATTTAAAAAGTTATATTTATTTTACCACAAATTTATTCAATACCCGAATACATACATAACGGGATGGAAATATTAAAATGTTGCCACCTCCACAACACGTGGAGGTGAGGCAAAGCAGCCAACATATTATAGCTGCTAGCTGTCTAATACATGGCTAAGTGATTAGTGGCATACATTAATTAATGTAGTAAAGATCATTGTTGCTATACTAAAATAGCTATATATAATATGTATTATGTAGGTAGGTAGTGAGATATTATTTTAGGAGCATTGTTGATAATCCTTGGGCAATTGAATAGGCACCAGTGATCTTTCTTTTCTTTATATAGGTATAAGCTGAACATACATAGCTACTATACGCATTCAGTCGAAGACCAATTTAGCAGGAGAAACATTCTACTGGTGGTGTGATATTTGATCACCGAAAGAAAATCTATTTTCGACGTCAAGTTATTTAAGCCCGAGTTCAAGTTTTATTTTGTTTCGGAGCTTCTTTTCGGAGAGGTTCGACCTTGTCATCGAATGACAGGTAGGTTACGGTTTATTTTTTCCCTAGACTCCGCATATATAGAATAAAATTGTATTAATGGGCATACTTGGGTTGGTTCATTAGGTTGGTACCACAGACCTCGACCGCTTTATTCATGTCCGCCTACTTTTGTTCCTCCGTTGCTTGTAGTACTTACCGATATATTTTATTTACCCTTGTGGTCCTGTGAGGCCTTGTTGACTCTGGAACATAGAAGGTGGGATTTTGGGAATGTCCGCGAGTCCCGGGCATTGAATTATCCTTCTAGGCTGGTTATGCTTGCTGAGTAGCTGTGGGCCTGTGCAGGGTCGATAGGTTGATTGTGAGCTGCTGGGAAGCTATTGTGTGTGATCATACCATTTCCATGCATATAAAGAGGTTTTATCCATGTTTTACTATGGTTTTGGCTTCGGGCCTACTGGCACTATTTTCTAAACCTTACATGGCCCGGGGGCCTGTTTTTGATGGAAATGATTTGGAAATGGTTGGTTTAACTTGTGAATATTCCTGGGTAAAAGAAAGTAAAATTATGTTTTAAAACACCAGTTTTACGATTAACGCTAGACTCGGTAGGGCCGGGGTGCTAGTAGGGTTTTCATGCTACTTGAGATGATTTTAGTCTCGGTCGGACCGAGCACCTGAGATGACTTTCTACTGTTTAGACCCGGTTATGCCCGGGCACCCTTGGAGGGGTTTTTGAGATATTTTGCTACTACTTTAGTCCTGGACAGGGTCTGGGCATGCATATTCGAGACTGGGTCTCTATCTTGAACCCAGACTTGCTTCCGGACGACATGTTTGGTACTGAGTTTTAGTATGGGGTCAGGGACCTCCATGGACCTTGCCATCCGGGCCTGGGGCTGTGGGCTGCGTGTGCCGGAGGAAGGGTATACGGTGGAGTAGAGGTATACGGGCAGTGACCTTCCATGGAACCTACCTGCTGGGCTGGATCGGCACCGGAGGAGGTACATACAGAGATACCATTTCTCTTTAGATCTTCATGCATCATATCATTCATTGTTTGAGGCTCCACCCTTGTTTGTTTTTTGCTGATTGTACGCACCGGTAGTATGGGATGCCGGAGGGTTTATTTTCACTTGTTTGTGTTCCTCGGTTGTATGGGCGATCGGGGACTGTAGGTAGACTCTTGCTATTTACTTATAGAATTGTTCCCTATTATGGCTAAGTATGATATCGGTTACTGCTAGACTATTAGTTTCTGGGTTTTGAGATTGATATGATTAGTTGAGTTTGATTCCTATCTCTGAGCATGCCTATCATTACTCTCTCTTTTCTTACACTTGAGGTTACCGGTATACCGTCCATTTCATAAATTTATTAGGTATACACTATTCTTGAAAGGACCCCATGTGCGTTATTTCTTACTTTCACCTGTGCCTATGGTGTATATATTCGACTTGCTGGCCTCACATGTGGTTCTGTTGATTTCCCTCTAGGCTAGTTCCTGTGTACCTTTCGTTGATTTCTGTGACTACTTGCTTCTATTCTGTCTGTTACTACGCTTTTATCTTATATGTGCCTAGTCGGCCTATGATACCTACTGGGTACCTTATGCTTCGCATTTGGTGCTCACCCTACCCCTTGCATCTTTGGGTGCAGATCCTAGCGTGGGCCATCGTCGTTAGATTGCTGTGATTCGTGCTTGGAAATCTGTCGGGGACTACTTTAGACTGAGGGTGAGCTCTTGGCGATCCGTGCTTAGCTTTAGTTTATCTTTTGCTTCATGTACTCTATTACCATTCAGAGACATCTGTATATATTATTTTGGATCGTTTGCACTCCATGTATGTAGATTTGGCTCTATACTATGATACCAGGTCTTGGGGTTTGATTTAGTTTCCGCATATGTATATATATATATACTCTTGTTATCTATTCTCCCACTTATTTGTTAGATAGTAGCCCATTACTAACTGTCCTGGGCTACGGGAATTGGTTCGCGTACTAGGGGGTTGTAGGTGCCATCATGACCGAGAAATCGGGTCGTGACACCAACTCTTATTTTGAATTATGAAGTTATGAAATTAGGGTTTTGATCCAAAATTGGGGAAAGTTTATGAAATCAGTTTCTATGTTTAAATTCATGGTTTCCTATTGATTACCCATGTTTTGATTATGAATCTCTCATGAGTTTTAAAATCCCAAGCATGAAGGTTGATTTATAGCATGATTCCTTCCAAGTTATGAATTCCTAAGTTGGGATTTCCACTCAATCTTCTAGGGCTTTCCTATTAAGTGTTTTCTCATGATTCTTCCATGGATTTTACGCTCAACTTCATGCGTGGATGTTATGATCTCAAGTACCTTATGGAAATTGCATGACTAAATCTTCATGTATGAATTTATAAAGAAAAGTGTAGTTGAACTATGATTATGCTAAGTCTAAAGAATTTATGGTTGACCATGCTTGACATTAGACATGTCCTTATGCTTTCTAATTGTTTTGACACTGGTTATGTCTAGGATATTATATGGGCTATATGCATGTTTTAGGAAGTAGTATTCTAGTACCAAGCGAAGAAGGACCTCATTAGTAGAGAGTGTCACCAAGGACCTCGTTAGTAGAGAGTATCACCCAAGGACCTCATTAGTAGAGAGTATCACTCAAGGACCTCGTTAGTACAGAATGTCAACTATGGACCTCGCTAGTAGAGAGTGTCACCTACGGACCGCATTAGTGGAGAGTGTCACCTCATGATTTCGAATAATGACCTCGTTAGTCGAGAGTGTCATATCTTGTATAAAAAGGAGTCCTCGTTCATTGAGAGTGTCTCCTCGAATATTTATGAAAGTAGGATTTCATGTATCTCCTATGGTATAATGCCAGCTATAAAGACTCCCAAGTAGGATTATGAACGTTCCCAAGTTTTCTAAACTTTATGATGTCTTAAATTGAGGCTTCGACGTCTAAGCTCATGTTTTATTACTCAGGATTATGATATTTACTCATGATACTCTTATTATGCACCCACTCTATTCTCAGTTATGTTCTAAGCATGCTTTCTGTATTACCTACGCATATTTCACATATTCAGTACATCCTATAGTACTGACGCATATTCACGATGTATCTTGTTGACGATGCAGATCCAGGTGTCCATTCACAGACACGTGGCTAGAGTTCGTGGGCCATTTAGCGAGGGTTGGTGAGTCCTCATTTTTTGAGGGATAGTAGAGTCTGGTTCAGTATTTTTCCCTTTAGCACTTAGAGTTAGCTGGGGGCTTATCCCATAAACTCCTTATGTCTTATGTAGAGGCTTTTCAGACACAGACAGTATTTGAGTCTTCTTATGGATCTTGTATTTTTATTGACTTGATTATCCATTTATGTTATTTTGACTTTAGCTATTATGTTCTTCTTATCTTTGTTATGCTTGAGAATGCTATGACCAAGGGTTAGCTTGGGATCCGTGTGGTCCTAAGTCCCTTATTACGTCTAGGGGGTAACCTCGGGGCATGACAAACTTGGTATCAGACCCAGGTTCAAGAGTCCTAGGATGTCTGAAAGCCGCATCGAGTAGAATCTTTTTCATGTGTGTGAAGCGCGTCACACATATGAGAGGGAAGCTATATGATATCTAAGAAAACTTCACTTCTTTCACGATCATGTTGTGCGATAAGAGCTTAACTCTCATGTCCCTCTAATCCTTATCTTGTACATTTCAGACTATGCCTCCTCGACGTGTGATGTCTCCCCGAGCCGCTTGGAATGTTGTTCCTCATATCCTGGTTCCCGATGTCACGAATGATGAATTCAGAAATGCCATCAATTTTCTAGCCCAGACTTTGGTCACTCAGGCCAACCGGCAGGCGCCTATCCCCATGCACCCAATAGGTGAGGCAGTTGTTGGCAGATTTTGAGAGTTCATTCGCATGAACCCGCCCAAGTTCTGGTATTCGAGAGTTGGTAAAGATCCATTGAATTTTGTAGGTGAAGTGAAAAAGATCTTTGGTGTGATATGGGTGATTGGACTTGAAAGTGTGGAGCTAGTATCCTACCAGTTAAAGGATGTGGCTCATATCTGGTTTTCATAGTGGAGAGAGGCTAGAGCTAGGGACGTGGTACCTATGACTTGGGAGTGTTTTGAGAGAACTTTCATCAACCTATTCTTTCCCTGAGAGTTGAGGCAACCTAAGGCCGAGGAGTTTGTGAACTTGAGGCAGGGATCAATGTCAGTTCAGGAGTACAATTTGAGTTTCACTCAGTTTTTCAGGTATGCTCCATCTATGGTAGCTGATCCAAATGATCAAATGAGTAAGTACATCAACGGAGTGTAAGATTTAGTGAATAAAGAATGTAGATCCGCTATGTTGTTGATTGATATGAATATTGCCTGACTCATGACTCATGCACATTAGATCGAGGGAGACAAGTTGAGGGAGATAGCTAGGGAGAACAAGAGAGCCAGATCCGAGAGCTCAGAGTTCAGCCATCAGAGGCCCGATGACGGACACAGTTCTTCTTTTTAGAAGAGGTCATCAGGACTTAAGCATTCTTCAGCTAGTGATCCTATTCAGGCCCCCAGGCCTCTTTAGAACCAGGCAGGTGATGGATTGGGTTCTTATTCGCAGGGTAGTTTTGCAAGGGGGACTCCTTATCCTACTTGCGACACATGTGGTAATAGTCATTGTGGTGGGTGTCTAGCTGGATCAGATGGATATTTCTGGTGTGGTCAGGTTGGGCACAAGCTTAGGGATTGTTTTATTGCTAAGAAGGGACAGAGAGGTGGTAGTACTTAGTTTGCTCCAGCATCCTCATGAGGTCGACTGGCCCAACAGGGTATGGCTGCTGGTTCTGGTGGTGGTTAGCACCAGGACCGCCTTTATGCTATGTCATCCCACCAGGACAAGTTGGGTTCCCAAGACGTGGTTACTGGTACGTTGGATATCTCCCCTATATGTGTATGTTTTATTGACCCCCGATGCCTCTTTACTTTTGTATGACTTCCTTCAGTGTTTGCAAGTTCGAAGTTAGTCCTTAGCGGCTTTTAGAACCCCCGTTGTGTCTCATTCTTATTGGTGATTCAGTCTTATCCGAAGAGAATTTGTTGGAAATTCCCTATCTCAGTCCTTCCCAGAATCACTCCCACGGGTCTAGTAGAGTTGGAATGATTGATTTGATGTTACTCTTGACATTGATTGGTCGGAGTTTGAGGTTGAGGAGAGTTGGTGGTGTTACTTGTAAGTTGGGAGTACCACCAGGTTTGGAGGTGGTTCCTCCGGTCTCAGTTTGGAGTAGTAGTTTATCCTTAGTATGTTCCTCCGATTCTACTCCATCATTTCCTATCATGATTTAGCATGCTTCCATATTTTACGAAGTTAGTTTATCATGTTTTCAAGTTGAAAAGTTCAGATTTTATGATTACCCCTTGATTTCTATGTTTTGATGTTTGGTTAGGTTGTTTTCCCCTCAGTTTCCCTTGTCTAGCCTTCATTCGAGGATGAATGATTCTAAGGGGGGATATCGTAACACCCCGTACACGTATCCAGCTATCCAAGATAAAAACTTCAGAAAATTTCAAAGTTCCATGGACTACAAGTCCAAACCATGGATCATGGTTTGAACCATGACTCGTGGAATGGATTCATGGATTGCCTTATGTTGATTTAGCCTCTGGTCTGAGAACCACGAGTGGGTTCTACAGACCGTAGTTACTCGTGGAATTAGACCTGAGAACTGTTAAAGTGTTCCCAGAAACCACGAGTCCAAATGATGACTCGTCGTTGAAACGACGGGTCCATCCTATTGACTCGTGGAATGTCTTCATAGGATTTACTTTTTTTTCCAAGTCCCCTTCAGGAACTATGAGTCAAGTCTACGACTCGTCATTGGAACGATGAGCCGTAGTCTTGAGTCATGGTTTGACCAAGTCAGCCTAGCTCCCTGTGAACGACGACTCCATTTGACGACTCGTCATTTCTTCTACGGGTCCGTCCTGTTGACCCATAGAAGGGAAGCTGCAACTTGAAATTTCCAGCTGAGTTCTACGACTCAGAAGCACGATCCATCATACAAATCATGACTCATGGACTGAGTCGTGGTCACTGAAAGTTGACCAATTTCCAGGTTTTTCCCAATTATATCCTAGGGGTATTTTGGTTATTTCCCACCCTATTACGATTAAGTGAAGTCGTTTTGACTACTTTTAGAAGGGTTTCCACCCATATTACCCTATGTCCCTCTTAAGTTCTTCATTCCTCACACAAAGAGGAAAGTTTCCCTCAAGCTCAAGTCTCCAAACTCCAAGTCAAGTCTCCTAATTCTTTTCCAATCAAGTGGGTAATCTTCCACCAAGGTATGTGGGTCTTTAACAATGGGTTCCTTCCACCCTTTTTCCCAAATTCCCCAACTCTTATTTTGAATTATGAAGTTATGAAATCAGGGTTTTGATCCAAAATTGGGGAAAGTTTATGAAATCAGTTTCTATGTTTAAATTCATGGTTTCCTATTGATTACCCATGTTTTGATTATGATTCTCTCATGAGTTTTAAAAGCCCAAGTATGAAGGTTGATTTATAGCATGATTCCTTCCAAGTTATGAATTCCTAAGTTGGGATTTCCACTCAATCTTCTGGGGCTTTCCTATTAAGTGTTTTCTCATGATTTCTCCATGGATTTTATGCTCAACTTCATGCGTGGATGTTATGATCTCAAGTACCTTATGGAAATTGCATGCCTAAATCTTCAAGTATGAATTTATAAAGAAAAGTGTAGTTGAACTATGATTATGCTAAGTCTAAAGAATTTATGGTTGACTGTGCTTGACATTAGACATGTCCTTATGCTTTCCAATTATTTTGAAACTGGTTATGTCTCGGATATTATATGGGCTATATGCATGTTTTAGGAAGTAGTACTCTAGTATCAAGCAAAGAAGTACCTCGTTAGTAGAGAGTGTCACCCAAGGACCTCGTTAGTAGAGAGTGTCACCCAAGGACCTCGATAGTAGAGAGTGTCACTCAAGGACCTCGTTAGTAGAGAGTGTCACCCAAGGACCTCGTTAGTAGATAATTTCACCTATGGACCTCGCTAGTAGAAAGTGTCACCTATGGACCTTGTTAGTGGAGAGTGTCACCACATGATTTCGAATAACGACCTCGTTAGTCAAGAGTGTCATATCTGGTATGAAAGGGAGTCCTCGTTAGTTGAGAGTGTCTCCTCAGATATTTATGAAAGTAGGATTTCATGTAGCTCCTATGGTATAATGTTGTCTATAAAGACTCCCTTATGAACGTTCCCAATTTTTCTAAACTTTATGATGTCTTAAATTGAGGCTTCGATGTCTAAGCTTTTGTTTTATTACTCAGGATTACGATATTTACTCATGATACTCTTACTATGCACCCACTCCGTTCTCAGTTATGTTCTAAGCATGATTTTTGTATTACTTATGCATATCTCACATATTCAGTACATCCTATAGTTCTGACGCATATTCGCGCTGTATCTTGTTGATGATGCAGATCAAGATTTCCATTCACAGACACGTGGCTAGAGTTCGTGAGCCATTCAGCGAGGGTTGGTGAGTCCTCATTTTTCGAGGGCTAGTAGAGTCTGGTTCAGTATTTTTCCCTTTAGCCCCTAGAGTTCGCTGGGGGCTTGTCCCAGTAACTCCTTATGTCTTATGTAGAGGCTTTTCAGACACAGACAGTATTCGAGTCTTCTTATGAATCTTGTATTTCTATCGACTTTATTATCCATTTATGTTATTTTGACTTTATCTATTATGTTCCACTTTTCTTTGTTATACTTGAGAATGCTATGACCATGGGTTAGCTTGGGATTCGTGTGGTCCTAAGTCCCATGTTATGTCTAGGGGGTAACCTCAAAGCGTGACAGCAAGGGAGTCTTATCTTATTGAGGCACATTTATGTGGCCTTCTGAGTAGATTGTGAGTTTCTGGTTCCATTCTTATCAGGATTTGAGTGGTATTTTCTCGGTTATTGTGGGTTATTTACTCCATTTTAGGGTTGTATTTGTGAGATTGATCCTGGTTTATGCCTACATTAATAGTGGTGTTTAAATCATGTTTTTGTTATTCTATTCCTTCTAGTTGATTATGTTGGGTTGGCTTCCTTCTTTCCCTTTTTACTTGAGGTTACCGGTATACCTCCATGTCTTCCAAACTCTCTTTGTTTATATACTATTGTTGCAAGGATCCCAGGTGCGTTCTTCTTTCTTACACATGTGTTCTGTGTATATTTGTTTTCTGTGCTAGCATTATTTGTTATTACTCTTGGTTGTCTGTTCTTTGTGCTAGTTCCGTGTGCTTCCTCTATTATTTTCTGTGACCATTTTCTAGCTATCTGCTACTTAGTGTTTTTATATCTTATATGCGCTCAGTCAGCCGATGATGCCTATTGAGTACCCATTGTCTTGGTGCTCATACTACACTTCTGCATCTTTCTGGTGTAGAAATTAGTTTAGCTTTCACCATTGATTTTGTTGGGGACTGGTGCAGTATTTGGAGGTTCGAGACTAGGATGAGCACTTGACGATCGGGGCTTGTCTACATCTCATCTTTTTACTGATACTCTTTGTACTTTTGGAGACAGATTTATATTGTATTTTGTTACTTCTAACACTTGTATCCTATTAGAAGCATAAGTACTGTCGATACCAAATCTTTGGGTTGGTGTAGTATCATTTGTATATATATTTTGGGTTATTGCTTCTGCATGTCTTATCTTTATATTCAACTTTTGCTTATTTCTGCTTGTTGTGCATAATTGGTTAGGTAGTAGCCCATTACTAACTGTTTCTGGCTATGGGGATTGGTTCTCCTACTGGGGGTTATAGGTGCCATAATGACCTGAGAAATTGGGTTGTGATAGCTTGGTATCAGAGCTCTAGGTTCACCGGTGTCGCGGTATAGAAGCTAGTGTCTACATAGAGTCTCGCAGATCGGTAGAATGACATCTGTATCCTATTTGTGGGAGGCTACAGGGCATTGTTAGGAAAAGTTTTATCTTTTTCACTCCTTGTTGTGCGTTCCTGTCTCTATCAACTTCTAATCTTTGGTTCCTTCTTAGATGCCTAAGATGAGTTTGACAACGATTTATGTCGAAGCTTCTGTGCCTTCTTCTTCAGTGCTTCTATCAGCACCAGGACTTTAGAGTGAGAGTTTACCGCACCAGATAGGGGGTGTGGGGTCAGCCCAGCCTCCGGTCAAATTTACTGCTACCCCAGTTCTTCAGAACACCGTGGCTAGGACTCTGAGTTCTACGATAGGTGTTTTAGTACCCGGTTCTATGAGCAGTGCTTCAACTAGGGTTGAGCTATCAGTCCTTCAGCAGGAATGTTTGTTGGTATTGGAGTATGAGGCGATATTTTATGAAATGGTTAGGCTTACTGCTAGGACTAAGCTTAGTACCCCAGACCTTGTCCTCTTCTTCATGTCCAGCTTATTTTTGCTTCGTTGATTGTAGTATTCATTGTAGTTGATAGTATAACCCTTATGGTCCTGTGTGGCCTTATTTTTGACTCTGTACCTTATATGGTGGGTTATTTGGGGATGTACATGAGTCCCGGACATCGATATTCATTGTAGAGCTGGCTTTGTGTGCTATAGAGCGATTGGAGCCTGTGCAGGGACGATAGGTTGATTGTGAGTTGTTGGGCTACTGTTTGTAATTTAGCGTGCCATTCTCATGCATACAAAGAAGTTTTTCATATGTTTTACTATGGTTTTAGCTTCGTGCCTACTATTGTTGGTTTTCTAAACCTTGCATGGCCCGAGGGCCCATTTTCGGTAAAAATAGTTATAAACATTTGGAATTATTTTCATGGATCTTCTTGGGGTAAGAAAGAGTTAAAAAGGATGATTTTACCACTGTTTTCATACCTATACTAGACTCGGTCAGATTGAGCAGCTGACTGACTTTACTACTGATTTAGACCCAGTTATATCCAGGTACCCTTGATAGGGTTTTTGAGACTTATTTCACTTATTTAGACTTGGATAGACTCCAGGACTGCATTCTCAAGATTTGGTTAATAGTTTGGATTTGGCGGCACTGCGGACTGTTACATTGAGACTTGAGTTTTAGTATGTGGTACGAGTAGACCTTCATAGACCCTGCAATTCCAGACCAAGAGCTATGGGCTGAGGGTTACCAGAGAAGGGGTGTATAGTGGAGTTGAGGTACTCAGGGGAATCCCTTCCATGGATCCTGCCTCTATTGGGCCTTCTAGGTACCTGAGGGGGTAACATAAGACACTACCATCACTTGGTTTTAGAATATCATATCATATCATGCATATTGTGTTTGGATCCACCCTTGTTTGCTGTTTGCTTAGTGTACGCTCTGGTAGTATGGGATGCCAGAGGGTTTATTTTCACTTGTATGTGTTCCTTGGGTGTATGGGTACCCATGGGACTATAGGTAGACTTTTATTTATTATTATCCTATCGCAATATTGATCCTGATTATGGTGTTACTAGGATGACTTGGTTTTAAGCTTGTCTTCAACGTGTTATCATTATGTTCCTTTCCTCCTTCCCTTTTTACTTGAGGTTATTGGTATATCGCCTTCTCCTTTAACTCTCTTTATATATTGTTATTTCATGGACCCTAGGTGCATTCCTCCTTCCTTCACCTGTGTTCTGTATTGTATAGTTCTATTAGCTAGCCTAACATGATTGTTTTCTCCTTGTATTCATTATGTGCTAGCTTCCATGTGCTTGTTCATTATTTTTGTGACTACCTAATTCTTTTCTGCTACATTATCGATTTTATATCTTATATGCGCACAGTCAACCTATAATTCCTACTACGTACCTGTTTCTTTGCAATTTGTGCTCATACTACACTTCTACATCTTTTGGTGCAGATCCGAGTGTGAGTTCTCACTGGTGATCGCGCTGCCTCGTGCGAGGCATTTTGGACTATCCGAGACTGAGGGTGAGCTCTTGGCGACCGGGTCTTAGCTTTAGCTCATCTTCTGTATATGTACTCCTTTGTCATTCAGAGACATATGTATATCCCCTTTTTGGATCCTTTGTACTCTGTTGATGTAGTTCGGCTTTTATACTATGATACCAGGTTTTGGATTTGATTTTGCTTCCACTTACGTATTTCTGATGCTTATTTATTTATCTTATTTTTCTTATTTCCACTTATATTATGCTTCTTTCGCTTGCTTGTTAGATAGTAGCCTATTACTAATTGTTTCAGGCTACGGGGATTGGTTCGCCTACTAAGGGGTGTAGATGCTATCATGACCAAGAAATCGGATCGTGATATATTTATGTCTCAAAAAAGTAATGGATCCTCGCATGTTTTTTTGATTGGGCCTCATATATCCTAAAACATTTTGCAGTATGATTAATCTCGATGGAGGAAAATAAAGAGTCAGTGATAGGATTAGACACTTGAGAGATTTTGATCACTCTCTTCACGGGGACACACAAAGAGACTTGCATAAGAGACCATCTAGCTTATAAGCTCCCTCACCTAATACAAGCATAAATGTTTCAAAATAAGAAGAGAGAAGATCAGGGGGCTAGATTTCTAGGAAAAGCAAGACTTTCTCTTCTTTCTTTCAGAGTGAGAAAGGGAAATAAAACGAATTGAAGCGGGGAGACTTGAAAGGTCCTTCGAGGTTCATCAATGGCTTGGCTTCAAGTTACAAATGGAATCGCACATTAGCGGGTGAAGGAAATAAAATTCCCAAGGAAATAATATAGACACGCGTGAAAGACCCAACAATGACTAAATATAAGAAATTAATCAAACTAGAGAGAAGAGGTAGGAGGCTTTATTCAATAACTCAAAATCTCTTTAATTCTCGCTACACGAGAGCTTCCTCACAATCTGAGAAAATAGGTAGCATACACCCCTATTTATAATACTAGACAATCAAATTAAACTAGGACTAGAAAACCTACTCCAATATAAACTAGGACAAACAAATCCTAACTAAATATGGATTAAATAAATACTTAATATTAAATCCTAAATAAATTTAGTTTCATACTCCAACTTTGAATTATTATTCCAACATTCTCATGTAATTCAAAATTGTATGCTCTTGCCTTTTCTTATTGTCGTCATGGTTGTTTTATTGGAGAACTTTTCTTTAATCTTTAATTTATTGTTTGTGTTGGAGAATTTCTCTCCAATCTTCAATTGTTGATGCACTTTCTCATCAACCTTCAATTGTTGAAGCATTTCACTTTAATCTTTAATTGTTAAAGCATTTCACATTAATCTTCAATTGTTGGAGCACTTCTCTCCAACTCCCGATATTTTTTTTCTTGGTTGTGTTGGAGCACTTCTCTCCAACGTCCATTAGTTAAAGAACTTCTCTATAACATTCAATATTTTTTTCTTGGTTGTGTTGGAGCACTTCTCTCCAACTTTCAATAGTTGAAGCACTTATGTTCAACATTCTATTGTTGTAGCACTTCTCTCCAACTCTCGTTGATGCACTTTGTCACTAATATTTTTGTCAATTCTCTTGTAATCAACTTTCAATTTTCTTTTTGTCCACTTCTCTTCATCTTTAAGAAAAGAATTTTTCTTCCCTTGTGCATGTTTGCTTGTACTTCTTTAAACCTGCAATATTTTTGTCAGTCCTTTCTCTCAGCATGATTGTTTTTCATGCATATATCATTGGCACGATGTTTGTCAATATATCATTGGCCAGACAGATGGCATATATTGGTTGTAGCTGCCTCCCGGCAGCAAAAGCTCTTTAATTCTCTACCAAGATCGTAGAAGCTCTGACACCAATTTGAAAGAGAATATTTCATTCATAAACGTAAATAATTCTCCACTACATGAAATTATGTTACATGGCACCCCTATTTATAATACTAGACAACCAAATTAAACTAGGACTAGGAAACCTACTCCAATATAAACTAGGACAAATAAATCCTAACTAATCATGGATTAAATAAATATCAAATATTAAATCCTAAATAAATTTAGTTTCATACTCCAACTTTGAATTATTATTCCAACATGGATTAAATATATACTAAATATAAAATCCTACATGAATTAGGATTAAAGTCTTGATTTAATTCCAACATAGCCTAAATAAATACTAAATATGAAATCCTACATAAATCAAGATCTTTAAACTTGAGGATATCATGAATAATATCATGTCTTGTAGAAGTCAAGCACCTTAGACTCTCCATCAATTTCCTAAAATATGTAGCGTCAACAAACTTGTGGGTGCTACTTTTGGTCAGCTTCAATTTCTCTTCAACGCAATCCAAAGTCAATTTGACTTTCTTCATGTTAGACATATTCATAGTATCATCATCATATTCTTTCTTCTTCTTGTAACCTTGAATAATTATTCTTGCCTTAAAATCATCTGCTTCTCCAATTGGTTTGTACTTGATCTTATGTTCCCATTCGACTTCAATTTGCCTTTTTGTATGTGGTAGAGTAGTATCATCAACGATCAATTTTTCATGCTCTTCAAAATCTACAATTTTGAATAATGGCTCAAAGTTGATTGTATCTCCAATATACATAATCATTAATTTCAATTGCGAGTCTAAACCCTTAATTGTTTTTGCTTCATTTTTGGGTAGATCAACAAAAACCTGCTCTTGTTGAACACTTTTGCTTCTTTCATTAGTAGTTTCATCTTCAATATCTTCAAACAGTTTTTCTTGTTCGACAACAGTGGGTATTTCTTTTTTAATATTCTCATCTTGTATAGACCAATCATGTCTATTACATGTCTCATGACGTAAAATACTAGCTTCCATAGAAAGAGCATCAGTCTCAACCAAATCATCCTTTTTAGTGATCCCAAGGAGTATTGGCAAATCAGTTTGGACATTATTAGTGTAATGATCGGATCCATCATTATTTTAGAAATCACGATATCATAAAAATTTGAGAATGGTTAATAATGTTTTGTATTAAATGAAACGACGTGACAAAATAAATTAGATTTTGGAAATCGTACGGGCTGATGTCACTCTGCTGTAGCATAATTATTTCAATATAGCGCTATCGCTGTAGTAGAAGGCCGTCTGCTATAGCAGGATGACGGGAGGTAGTAGCTTCAAAATGTGATTTTAATAAAAGACTTCTCCTCCTCAGTTGGAAAAGATACAAGGGTTACTCTAAAAACCCTCCTAGGATGCTCCAAGACTTGGGAGTTATGGGGAGGAGGGATTCCAGCTAAAGAAATGCAAAAACTCAGGTTTCAGGCTTGTCATCCTGTAGGGAATGCCTTCACGGAGCCATAAAATGCATCAAGCATCTGCTTGGCGTCCAGGTAGGCTAGGTTTTCTTCATTTAGTAGATTAACCTGCTTAATTTCGTATTTGTTGTATAGTCGGAAAAGGACAATACATGCTTAGACCTTCGGGTACGAAGTCTAGAGAATTGTTGCGGTTGGATTGGCTGAACTAGGAAATAGTTGAATTGGGATAATGTGTGTAATATTCGGGTTGTCTATAATTATTTATGTGATGGGTTGATAATAGAATTAAGGGAGTGGGATGTCGAGAAGGTTCGGTGAACAAGAAGTGCTTGGGTAACTAAATGACTAATAAGAAGAGAGTTCCGGACACGAGCTGTATAAAGATGTAAGATAAGTAGAAGGGTGGGACGTCCAAGGTTAGGGGAGGTTTTCCCCATTTTTATATTCGATTGTAGAAGAAGTTTCAAAATTCAATGTAATTGCTAGTTATGTGTTAAAAAGGGGTGAACGAGGGCTTGGTCTTCGGACGGGATTCATGGTTGAGTTTATGTACCCGAAATAGGGGTAGGTGATGGCTACTGATTTCCCAATATGCATTATGTGTTCATGTACCATTATTTAGTAATGTATGAATTGCATGATTAGGGAATGAATTATGAATGTCTAATTATATGTTAACAGTCTTGTGAAATAAACTTGTTTGTTGCTTGTTGGTTTACAAGTATGTTTGTTCATTGTTTGTGATTGATTGGACTTGATGTGACATTTTTTTAGCTCAGGTACCACGCCTGGTATGAGATTACTAACAGTTGGCTCGGGTATCACACCTGGTATGAGAATTCATAATGGTTGGCTCGGGTACCTGGTATGAATTATTGTGTTCTTTGATGGTTCCATGAGTAGATCAGGTTGTACTTCTTGACTGTGATTATTGCATATGGTTTATGAGAGGCTGGGTGACTATATCTAATTTAAGGTTGGTCTTAGTGTAGGCCGGGATTGCAAGTCTAACACTCAGGTGATGTTCAGGGGATCTTGGTGGGTCCGGGTTAGGACAAAGGAATATGTGTTGTGGTCATTTAGAATGGTCTGGAGTATGTTGCTGGGTATTATTATCAAGTTGGGAAATTGTCCTAAGGATCCTTGAGGTGTCCGTGTAATGTGAATAGTACCATGGGTGTAGTTGGTCTTGTCTGGCAGTTAGTTGGGTTAGTAGTGGGTGCTTGGTCATAGAGACTTACTTGGGTAATGGAGTGGTAGTCTAGGTCCGAACTTAGGGGTTGGATCAGTGTAAGGTGACTTGGGAAATCTAAGGGTCAGTATGACTTGGGAAGTCCTAGGAGTCAGGGTGAAGAGTTCCCGAGTGAGTAAGTTGGCAGCGGAAGGGATTGCAAGGGTTGAGGTATGAGTTAGAAGCAGATGGTAGGGTTGAGATTGGGATTGGTAAAGGTGGAAGTCGGAGGATGGGACTATGGTAGCTGATTTCATGCTTTCCCTTAATTTCATTATATGATGGTATGAGCGGATTTGGGTCGACCAATGATGCCTACCAGTACGTGTGTTTGTACTGATTCTACTCTTGCTATACCCTTTTTGGGTATAGTCTGGCTGTAGATTTGGTGATGTTTCTTAGGTACAGGATGATGGCGATCTTTAACAACTTCTACTTCTTGTTCCTATGGTGGAAATTAGTGTACTTTTGGTTTGTGATAAACTGCTATATGTCTTACTTTGGGAATTTCTTATCACTTTTTTAAAAAAGACTCATCCTTGGCTACGATGGTGAGGGGATAGGACTTATGACTGTAGGGAAGCTTTGATTTAAGGATAGTCGGGACTTGGTTGGGAATCATAGGAACAAGGGGTTATTCTGGTATAAAGCAGGAATGTGTTGTTGTGAATAGTTTTCTCATGTGATTTGGTGATAATTGGATGCTAAGTTTTGGTCTGTGCATTGTCGGGAATGGTCTAGGGATGTTGTTTGAGACCATGGTGGGATTTATAGGATTAAACCATGATAACCGAGAAGGGGGATGATTTGTTTTGTTGAAAAATTGAATTTTTCTGGACTGGTAACATCGGGGCCGCCATAGCGGAATTATACCGTTCGGCAATCCCTCTATAGCGGGAATTCCCACCGCTAGGGCGGAATTGCTGTAGCAGAATGACAGTGCTATAGCAGAGGGACTCGGGGCAGAATGCCTGCCCTGTTTTTCCCTATTTTTCATTTCATTCCCGGGGTGTTTAAAAGCGAGAAATAAGCTACAAGCTACTATGTAAAACCAGGAAACCATTCATAGAACTAATGTAGCACGCTTAAAAAGAGAAATTGTCTAAAAAAGCATCTGTGTGCTCAAAGCAAGGGGAAAAGGAAAGGGCGAAAACATTGTCTAGTACATGCCCTAAACGGGGGCAAAACCCAAAAGTAGTAAATGTCTTAATAAAGAGGGGAGGAGGGAGGTCCTAGGCCTCATCATCACTCAGGAAGGGGAACTCCTGCCTGTCTTCGGGCTCAAGTGTAGGGAGCTCCTGACCAGGGGCGACGCAAGAGAATATGACCTTGACGGTCTTCCACATCCGGGTGAACATGCGATCTCGAGAATGTCTCTTCCTCTTCTCTTTCTCTAACTCCCTGCGGAGTGCTGCAAAATCCTAAGAAGAAGGGCACTGGGCTACACCTCCTATGTTAGTGCCCTCCGTGAACCTCTGAACCGCGGTCAGGGTCTCCTCAAGCTGACTGCTAGTAATCGGGGGTTGAGGCTGGGACAGAGGGGGAGTATCATCCTCATCATCATCATCTACATCCTCGGCAGCTTGGCTGCTCCCTGCTCCATCTACCTTCCTCTTATTCTTGGAGGTAACCACTTTCAACTGAAGAGGGTCAAAGTCATTATCCATCTCCGCCTCATGGTCAGTATGATCCACAGGCACCCCAACGCGCCTGCATAGCTCAGAAATCAACCCAGGAAGAAAAAGGCCCTTCCTAGGACCCTGGTAAAAGTCCTTCCACTCCAAAATGATCTGGTCCCCTACATTCATAATGATCCCCTGCATAGCACAAGCAATCACCAGGGACCAGGCATAAGTCATGTCGGTCTTATTGCCCGATGGCCGAATTCTCTGAGACACCAAATTGAGCCACCTCCTAGTATCGGCGGAGAAGTAAGAACTAGTGATGCCCTCAGGACCGGGCCAGTATACCTGATCTCTACACTCCTCATCCACTAAGTATCCCTCAACCAATTCATATCCAATGTCAATACTTGGCCTCGTATGCATCATTGGAGATATGAGGCACTCCTAGCACCTCGTTGATCGTCTGAGAATCCACCGGAACATCTACCCCTCGGATGTGGATAGTGGGATTGGGATCATCCCAACAGACAGTGGGGAGGATAGCATAGAACTCCCACACCCACCCTGTATGAACAGAAGGAGGATCCACCATCAGCAAAACCCAATTGAACTCTTCAAGCTTGCGATGGAAGGCGGTTGCTTCTCCATCAATCTCAACCATCTTACAATCCCTTTAAAAATAGAATCTAAGCCAGCGATAGTCCCAGAACCTCTCCTGACTAGAATCGTTAGGGAACCTCACATAATCATACTCGGGGTATTGTCCTTCAGCCATTGAGTTTATTAACCTACAAGGTAGCCAAGGGCGGGATTTGAACTTGTTTTAGCATGAAGGGATAAGTTCAGAAAAGGGAAAAAAATTCTAAGTGTTAGCCTTGGGAGGCTTCTATTTTGCAGCCTTCTGCCATAGTGGACATCTGTCTGCCATAGAGGAACCGCTATAGCAGAAATTCCTGCGCTATAGCGGGACTGCTATAGAGGTACTTGACCACTATAGCGTTCTTCATCGTCCCAAAATTTCAAAGGTGTTCTTCAATGGCGCCCCTTGACCCAAAACTCTATTTTAAATCATCCAAGTTCAGATCAGTGCTCCCAAAGTGTCCTACTACTATTTTCTACAAAATATTGGGCATTATATCCCCTAAATTTCATCCAAATCACAGGTTTATTCAAGAACAACCCTTCACCTCCTCCACCATTCTTGGCCCATTTTTGGCCAAAAATTACATAATCCTTATGCCTAGAATGCCGGGGAGGCATTGTAAATGTAAGGGAAGCAACCATGCTTTGAAAATTCATCAATAATCCAACCCAAGTTCAAGTTTAAAAAAGGAAACTACAATGTCTACCCAGTTCACTTTTTCTACCACAAATCCTACCTAAATTCATGCAGAAAAGTAAAGGAGTGAGCAGGAGTGACTGTTACTAGAAGATTTTGACGTCGGGAGCGGGGTGATTGGGAGGAAAAGAGAGAGTTTCAGATGAAAAATATGGGGAGAATAGGGTGAAAATCATTTTTCCCCTACATCAATCTGTTTCCAACCACTATAGCGGTCGGCACTTCTCTTTAGCGATACCACTATAGTGGTATAATGTTTTCTATAACGGGTGACAGTCAGCTTTGAGAATGGAAAGGTTCTCCCGGGTCATTTCAAATTCTTTTGCTCCAACATTATACAAGGCCCCATATTTCATGGGTGCTCGAGGAAGGTCATGTGTAATTTTCTTTGGGTGTCTCAGGAATTCTCCGTCAGAGTAGGATAATAATATTTTCCTTTTTGATTCGGTGCGACTAATTAGGGGGAAGTTTGGTATTTCGTGTGGGTTCATAAATATGCAGCTACTTGGGACAGTGAGGGTCCCGAGCTAGTTTTCTTATTATTATTATTTTCGGGATCATTCGAGGATGAACGATAAATTGGTATCTGTTGTAATGACCGGATACATCATTATTTTAGAAATCATAATATCGCAATTTTTTTTTAATGATTAATAATGTTTTTTATTAAATGGAGCGACGTGATGGAAAATTTTAGATTTTAGAAATTATCCGGGCTGATGTCACTCTGCTATAGCCGTAATTATTCCGCTATAGCGCTACCTCTATAGCAGAAGGCCATCCGCTATAGTGGGATGACGGAAGGCAGTAGCCTCAGAACAAAATTTTAATAAAAGATTTATCCTCCTCAGTTGAAAAAGATACGAGGGTTACTTCAAAAACTCTTCTAGGCTGCTCCAAGGCTTGGGAGCTATGATGAGGAGGGATTCTGATAGGGAATTCCTTCACGGTGCCAGAAAATACATCAGGTAACTTCTTGGCGTCTAGGTAGGCTAGATTTTTGTCATTGAGTAGATTGACCTGCTTACATTTCGTATTTGTTGTATAGTCAGAAAAAGAGAATACATGCTTAGGCCTTCAGGCACGAAGTCTGGAGAATTGTTGTGGTTGGATTGGCTGAACTAGGAAATAGTTGAGTCGGGATAATATGTGTAATATTTGGGTTGTTTATAATTATTTATGTGATGGGTTGATGATAGAATTAAGGGACTGAGATGTCAGGAAGGTTCGGGGAACTGAAAGTTCTTGGGTAACTAAATGACTAAAAAGAAGAGAGTTCCAGACACGAGCTGTATAAAAAGGTAACATAAGTAGAAGGGTGGGACGTCCAAGGTTAGGGGAGGTTTTCCACATTTTTATATTCGGTCCTAGAAGAAGTTTGGGAATTCAATGTAATTGCTAGTTATGTGTTACAAAGGGGTGATTGGGGGCTTGGTCTACGAAAGGGATTCAAGGTTGAGTTTACGTACCCCGAATGGGGGTAGGAGATGGATACTGATTTTCCAATATGCATTATGTGTTCATGTACCATTATTTAGTAATGTATGAGTTGCATGCATAGGGAATGAATTGTGAATGTCTAATTGTCTGTTAACAGTCTTATGAAATAAACTTATTTGTTGCTTGTTGGTTTACAAGTATGTTTATTCATTGTTTGTGATTGATTGGACTTGGTATGACATTCAATTAGCTCGGGTATTACACCTAGTATGGAAATACTAACGGTTGGCTCGGGTACCATGCCTGGTACGGGAATTCATAATTGGCTCGGGTACCACACCTAGTACGTGTTATTTTAATTGCATTATTGTGTTCTTCAATGGTTCCATGAGTGGACCGGGTTGTACTTCTTGACTGTGATTATTGCATATGGTTCATGAGATGTCGGGTGACTATATCTGATTTGAGGTTGGTCTTAGTGTAGGTCGGGATTGCAAGTCTAACACTTAGGTGATGTTAGGGTGATCCTTGGTGGGTCTGGGTTGGGAGAAAGGAATATGTGTTGCGGTCATTTAGTTTTATTAGGAGTATGTTGCTGGGTATTATTATCAGGTTGAGAAATTTTCTTAAGGATCCCTGAGGGGTCCGTGTGATATGAATAGTACTATAGGTGTAGTTGGTCTGGTCTGGCAGTTAGCTGGGTTGTTAGTGGGTGCTTCGTCATAGGAATTTACTTGGGTAATGGAGTGGTGGTCTGGGTCCGAACTTAGGGGTTGGACCAGTGTAAGGTAACTTGGGAAATCTAAGGGTTAGTGTGACTTTGGAAGTCCTAGGAGTCAGGGTGCAGAGTTCCTGAGTGAGGAAGTTGGCAGTGGAAGGGATAGGAAGGGTTAAGGTATGAGTTACAGGCAGATGGTAGGGTTGAGATTGGGATTGATAAAGGTGGAAGTCGGCGGACGGGACTATGGTGGCTGATTTTATGCGTTCCATTAATTTTATTATATGATGGTATGAGTGAATTCAGGCCGATCGGTGATTCCTATCGGTACGTGTGTTCGTACTAATTTTACTCTTGCTATACCCTTTTTGGGTATAGTCTGGTTGTAGGGTTTGTGATGTTTCTTAGGTACAGGACGATGACGATCTTTAGCAGCTTCTACTTCTTGTTCCTATGGTGGAAGTTGTGTAATTTTACATTTCCTTGTATTACTCCTGTAGTAGCTCTTGTACCGGCTTACACTAGATTTTAGGGAAGGTTTGTTTCCAAATTTTAAATTGTTTCCCCAGTCTTTAAAAGAGGAATTTATTGTATTTCTTGTAAAAGATGTTTTCTGAAACAAGGTTGTAAATAATTTTACGTATTAAAATGAGGTTATTCATTGTTATACTTTATTTTTTGCAAGTACCTGTTGGATCGGGTTATAAGGGTTCGTCTATCTAGGTGGTTAGAGTAGGTGCCCGCACGACTCGATAGTTGAGTCGCGAGAATTGTAGTCCTCTTTGCAATCAAAGACGCATATACCACAACAAAATTTATCTTTATCTTCATTTCTTTTCTCCACTACTTTTGATTTTTGGTCTTCTTCATCTATTTCTGTCAAATTCAATGAATCTTCTTTTTCTGTTGGTTGATCAAACTTTGTTTGCAATGTCTCCTCCACTATCTCATCTGCCATTTGATTTAGTGACATCTCGTATATCACCAATTCTCCTTCTAAATCATCAAGTGTCAAAGTTCTAAGATCTTGGGTAGCCTCACGAACTGTCTTCTTATTAAGAACTCTAAACTTAGAGATTCTAGAATCTTCTAAAAAATTTAACTTCTTCCAATATTTCTCCATTGATCCTTAAACTATTGACAATTTCTATTATTTTTACAAAAAAATATTTGATTGATTCTGTAGGTTTCATCTAAGCCAATTCATACTGTCTCCAAAGCTCTTGAAGTTTTTCTCTCTTCCCGTTTGTAGAACGTCGATGTGATTTATTAAAATTATTGAAGCCTCCTTTGCTGATTTTGCATATAAGAATTTATAGGATACATTCAATTTGACCTTGCTCTGAAGGTAGAAGAGTGCTTTATAATCCAAATGTCTATTTTTCTCTAATTTTGTATCTTCTTCGACCATCAATAATGTGCCTTCTGGAGGTTCCACAAACCCTTTCTCAATAATGGTCCATAATCCAATAGCATTGAAAAAACTCTTCATTTGTTGATATCAACTCTCAATTTTTTTTCATCAAACATAAAACAGGACAATCAGGTAATTATGGAATCTCGATATTTTTTTTCTTTTTATATGTGTCGGATTTCACACAAGGCTCTAATAGGATCTCACACAAGCTCTGATACCAATTTAAAGGAAATAAAATTTTCAATGAAATAATATAGACACACGTGAAAGACTCAACAATGACTAAATAGAAGAAATTAATCAAACTAGAGAGAAGAGGTAGGATGCTTTATTCAATAACTCAAAATCTCTTTAATTTTTTCTACACGAGATCTTCCTCACAATCTGAGAAATAGGTAGCAGACACCCCTATTTATAATACTAGATAACTAAATTAAACTAGGACTGACTAGAAAATCTACTCCAATATAAACTAAGACAAATAAATCCTAACTAAACATGGATTAAATAAATATCAAATATTAAATCTTAAATAAATTTGGTTTCATACTCCAACTTTGAATTATTATTCCAACAACGGGTGTCCACTTAACTCAGTCATAGTCCCACCCACCCCGGACTTGGCTCCCCTCCATTACACTTTTCCTCCATTTCCTCAAGTACACATTTAGATGAGTGACACTTGTCAAATATGATTTTCAAAGGTCTAGATTAGATTCATTTAACAAGCATGCTAATCATAGTTAAGAATATAAAATTTTAAAAAATACTCTAATTTTGATATGAAATATCAATATATTCCCCCCACAATATTTGATACTTATTAATATATTATTAATTTTATTATCTAAATTTATATTTAAAAAATAAGTAATTTCCCCTCCATCCACAAAACCTCAAAGTTGTTCATATACCTATAATTAAAAAGCTGCAAATTAAATATTTCTTTTACTTTTTTATAAAGTTAAAGAGGAATATTTCTTTCACTGAATGCATACTTTTCAATATTCTATCCAATTTTGTATTTCATCCTTAAGGAGCATCAAATCAAATATGATTTTTACAAAATTGTGCAAAAATCAAACTTATAATTTCATATAGGATTTTTTACGGATATTTTTCAATGCGGAAAGAAATTCAGTAATATGTATGTGAACATATTTTTATTTCCATATATATGAATATTGAATTTGTTTGCAGATATACTGTGTATTATAATTTTAAAAAATTAATTAAAATCAAGTACAAGAAAGTGAACAAAAGGAAAATATTAAAAGAGTACATTAGAGGTGCAGTCGTAATAAAACCTAATTTTCAAGTGACAAACAAAAAGAAAAATTTGTCCACATATATACAATTTAATTATTTTTAAAATTTTGTTAAAATTATGGATATCTCTCGTTTGGATTTTTTTGGTGGGGAGGGGGGTGTAGGACATCCGGGGGTATAGGGAGGTTCACTGGTTTTTGGATACAAAATTTATAAAATGAAATTAATAATAATGAATATCAAATATTATGTGGGGGATTGATATTTCATACCAAAATTAGAGTATTTTTCAAAATTTTATATTCATAACTATGGTTAGAATGTTTGTTAAATGAACCTAATTTAGACCTTTCAAAATTATATTTGACAAGTGTTACTCATCTAAATGTGTACTTGATAAAATGGAGTAAAGGTGTAATGGAGGGGAGCCAAATCCCCCCACCCATCCCCTATGTGTACACTTCTTCCACATGGGGGAAGGAAAGAAGTTCCAGTTCTTAAGATTTGGAAATCCTAGTGAGCTAACCATTTAGAAAGAACAGTTGAACTGCCATATTGGCCCCGTTCAGCCTTGCCCCTGCAAGCTTTTAGAATCCAATTCCATTCAATGTCAAGTCTGGTTATCAATTCTCATGGCCCAAACTACATCTTTTTGAACTAGTGTAGTACTAACTAATTTGACGTATCTTTTGTGGAACTTGGGTCTAACAATTTACACTTTGTAAATTTCTTTTCCACATATTAATATAATTCTGGAAAAGAATTTCACGTGTTTTTGAAGAGAACTCCCTCGGTCAGAAGGGAGGTAAATAATGTACTGATTGCTGCTTCTGATTGTTATATGCAGTAGGCTACATGAGGATGACAACAGCTTTTCCCTGTATTTTGATAAATTTAACACGAAAGATATATTGCTCCATGTATTTGCTGTAATTGAGGGACAACATTGATACTTAAATCTTTAGAACAGAACAGTTTCAGCAAATACATCTCAAGTTTTACATGCGTCTCACACACATATGTTTAGAGGAACATCCTCTTTTATTTTCTCACATTTCTCTGCCAATCTCATCATGACATAACCATTCAAACAATGGGGCAGTACATAGAATTTGGAGGGGCAAACGTATCTTACAATATGAGCTGCTTTGGCATTCAGAGCTCCAACACCAGGTCTACAAATTAAACAACCAAATAAAATCTGCTTAGTCACAAATATTGGTTTAGCTAAGTTGAATTTAATAAAAGTATGCTACTTTCTTCTAAAAGAAATATACCACATCTTGCACAGAGAAATTTTTGTTGCTTTTCTTAATAATGCAGACTTATGAGTGTTCTTCTTATTGAACAATATCGGGGTTAATTTTCTATATGAACAAGGTATCTTTAAGGGATAATCAGAGTAATCTAACAGAAAGAACTTACAGTTTCTTTTTAATTATAAAATGTGATTGGTTTCTGCTAGACTCAAGATCTGAGAATCACTTACAATCTGCATCAGTTTTGATCCAGCATTCTCGGTTCTCATTTAAATCACCATCTAGTGTGATCTGTTGCATGTTAGACTGACCCTTGATGCTGTCCTTTGAGAGGCGATGGTGAGGGATAATCGTGATATCTTCACGTGCAAGTGGTAGTCCTCCACGGTCATGTGCCCGCTCATTTTTTGAGGACTTGTCAGGCTTCTGTGCTGCTATTGAGCTCTCAGGATGGACTTTTCTGTGGAACATTTGTAGGATCTGCATGACTTGAAAGTATTTAGTTGGAGCCTTACAAAGTGTATTTGTAAATTCAACTAATAACAATATCTGAATTAGTGAGTATACTTTCTCCTAACGCTTTAAATTTCAAAAAATACAATGACCTTCAGTCTCCCTACTTTGCTTCAATGTTGAATATCTGATTACTTTTTGTCCAAGAGTTTTGAAAATCTAAAAGTTCTGTGTCATTTGGTCCTCTCCCTGTTTTGGTCTAATGTTTTTCTGATGCATCTTACCGGAGAGATTTTGATTTCTGAAAGTGTTGTGCCATTAGGTCCTATTATGACCCAACAGTCCCATAGAGTATTAATAGCAAAAAGAATATGGTGGCAGTTCAAATGCGAAAAATGGATATGAGTGGCCAACAATGTTTCGACATTTATAGAAGTCAGATCATTTAGTTATTATTTGTGGAAGAGAAGACGACGAATGAACTTGTGTCAACTTGTTACAGAGATTTAGTTTCCTTTCACATGATATTATCAAAAAGTTCCTAGCATTTTGATGTTATCGATGAAACAGCTTTATATGACAATACAAATTAAATCCCCTTCAACTCAAAGCTTAGATGATGATGAACTTAGCAGTTATCTCTTTTTCATTTGGAGGAAATTAAAGAGATCATCCGATCCATTAACAAGAGAAGGACGAGAAGCACCTACCTTATGGGGTCTTGGCTCTGCTGAAACTGAATCAACAGTTCCCCCGGAAGCTGATACTGAGTTCCGGGAGGAAGCATGAAGCATCTTTTTCTTCAGTATTTTTTTCATGAGGTGAACAGCAGATTTATCAGAATCCTTATCTGTTCGCTTCTCATATTTAGCTCCATAGTTTTCTTCTGCTAGTTTAGTTTTCTGAAAGAGCTCACCAAGCGAAGGCCTATGTTCTTTCTTAGCAGAAGCAGGAGTTGTCTCTGGCAAACCAACAGTTGATCCAAAGAGATAGCCTTGAAGTGGACAGACTGATGTTCCATTTCCATTGGTCTCTGTACTTTCAAATTGCTTGCCACTTAGTGTAATGGTGCTACCTGTACGTTGAATATATTATTAAGTAAATACAAGTGTACATATATAGTTTAAGATCTTTAGATTATGACGTAACTGCACATATATACCATGGCTGCTTCTCCCAGTGCTAACGTAGCTGTTTCTTCCTGAAGAAAGATTACAAGCATCATCTTTAGCTTCAGCTCCCAGCACCTTTTCCAATTCATCATTGATCAGCTTCAGTTCATTTTCTGTCACTTCGGTGTCCTTTTCTGCAATATTTTCCACCGAGATGGAAAATGTTGGTGTTGAGGGATCATCAAGAAGGGGGTCAGTACCAAGTGTACCAATTGCAAGGAACCCATGGAAGAGCTCAGAAAGAGCAGCAGATGACTCTTCTTCGAGATAGTCATCTGCCCTTGCTGCTGCCTCTAGACCAGCAAATGATTTTCTCAGGTGATTGTCTCTTTGGGCTTTGCTCAAGGACTTATTATAAAAATTTGATTTTGGGTAGCATTGTATATCATCCAGTGATGGCTGCCCAGTAAGACAAGTACAAGGATTCCCTGACACAATGAATGTCACCTTTAATTTATTCTGCCTGCCCTTAGTAGTATGCATCGCAGGAAAATTGGAACAGGAAAACTTACCTACAGAAAAATCCTTTAGTGGTTCACTGCTATTCTGTCGAAACTTACGATGCATCCAACCAAGTAACTGCAACAAATTAAACAAGGATGAGGATTGCTACACTACAATTATGGATAAGAAAATAAGTCTTTTGAGTTTACTTTTAACAGAATATTGGTTACCTTCATTTTGGGAATAGCTAACTAGCTGCACTGCTCTTAATGTGAGGAACAAAATAACTGAAGCTTTAATTAGTTTGTGTGAGTTATTTATAAAGAGATTATTGTCAAGTTGGCATAGAACGCCTCAGGGATAGCTTTAGGAAGCATACATGAAGTCACAAAGTTTGGCCCGACTTACTGTTTATTCTAATTTCTTTTAATTCTTCAGGTAAAAGTAGTGTGGCAAAAGTATTTTTTTTTTCCCTTTTGACCCTTTGGTGAGTAAGTTTCATCCATTTAACTGTAATGATGTATGAAGGCTCCGTTTAGAGGCCATCCCCAACCACACTCTAAATTACTCTCTACTCTTTATAAATAGAGAGTAAAAATAGAAAGTGACTTCTCTATCCGCTCTCTATTTTACTCTCTACTCTCCATAAATAGAGAGGCTGAATAGTAGCTCTCTATTTCACTATTCATTATTTTATTATTATTTTTAGTAGTCAATATTTTTATTTTATATGTTTTAAATTATATAAGACCATTAGTTAAGTCCCTAATATTCGTAATTATTTTTTAATATAATTTTAAATTTATCTTAATTTATGTTATTTTTAATTTAATTTTCATAAATAATATTTTTATTTAAGATATAAGTTAGTTTTATTTTAATTTATAGTTGTAAAAAAATATCATCACATATTAAAATGTACGTATAAAATGAGTAATTAATTTATAATTTAATCTAAAACTGATGCAATTGTTAATCTAAATGAAAATAATCAATTTGAACAATTTTTAGCCAAACATAAAAAAGGTAAGGACAAAAATACTCATTTTGAACTTCGTAATGCATTAATAGAGCATTTATGGGAGCAACGTAATAATCTTGAAAGTTGAATATTTTTTTAAGATGTAATATTTATTTAATAGTATTTCATTTATGATTATGAAAATATAATTGAAATCGAAATAATAATATAATATTAAAAAAAAAGAAAATAGAGGGTAAAATAAAAAGTGGTTGAAGTTGCTCCTTTTACTCTCTATATTTAGAGAGTAAAATAGAGAGTAAAATAGAGTGTGATTGGAGATGTCCTTACTTAGTGTTTTGACAAATGCGTCCTAACTTCCAGTGTTGTGAGATGATGTGTTTCTCAGGCACACCTCTTTGTATGCATGTAATTTCTCAATTAGACTTGTCATGCTCATGCACGGATATGTTGCATGATTATTACTCCCTTCGTTTTAAAAAGAATGATCTATTTTGACTTGACAAAAAGTTTAAGAAAATAAAAAAGACTTTTAAATCTTGTGATTTTAAATTAAAATTATATCAAATGTATCAAAATACCTTTTAATTTTATGGTCTTAAACACGCCATGAGGAAAGTTGAAATTAAAGTGTTACCAAAAAAGGAAAAAGTCATTCTTTTTTAAACGAACTAAAAAGAAAGTAGATCATTCTTTTTGAAATGGAGAAAATATTATTTTTTAATTCTATTTACTTAAAATACAGTTTTCAACGTATCTGATCAGTTGTGCTGAATGAGTAGGCTCCTTAAACTATAAGAAAAGTAGTAATTGGTTGATAGTTGTTCAGGTATGATATAAGGTGGAAAATATTAGTAGTCATTTATTTATTTATTTTATCAGATGAGATAAGTTTAATATGCTTATAATATATTACTCTCTCTGTTTTAAAGAAAATGACTTACTTTTCTTTTTAGTCTGTTTAAAAAAGAATGACTTCTTTCCTTTTTTGGCAATACTTTAATTTCAATTTTTCACATGACATGTTCAGGACCACAAGATTAAAGAACATTTTGGTACATTTGACATAACTTTAATTTAAGACCACAAGATTCAAAAGTCTTCTTTATTTTCTTAAACTCTGTGCCAAGTCAAAATAGGTCATTCTTTTTTAAACGGAGGGAGTAATATAATAAGACTAATGAAACAGATTGTATTAAGTAAGAATCCACTAGAGTTGCATCGTAAAGTAAAGGGACCTCTTGAGGGTAGAGTCACACCATGACTAAGAGCCCGTTTGGATTGACTTATTTTAAGTGCTTTTTAAGTTAAAATAGCTTTTAAGTTGTTTTATAGTGTTTGGGTAAGGTAAAAAAGTGCTTTTGGACACTTAATTTTAGGTTAAAATAGAAAAAAAAAACTAAAAGCTGGAATTTCCAATTTAAAAAAAACAGCTTAAAATAAGCCAATCCAAACAGGCTCTAAGTAACAACATGGCCTAAGGGGAGGTCCTCGTCTAAGGATCCGCCGAGGGAAGTCCCTCCGGAGAACTCAAATGACATGGTAGAATAGGACAGGGGACAAAGGCGCCAGAATTGTCAGAAGCGCGAACGCGTAGTGTAACACCCCGTGCTTTCGCGCTAAAATTTGAACCATTTTAAGGGCATGGTTAGACTCAAACCCGATAAAATTTCATTGTACTTAGGTGTTAAGATCATTTCTTAAGTGTAGGAAGTGTATTCGATACGAATTAAGGTCATAAGAAACCTCTAGCACAAAGTTAAGTTGAATGCTTTTCTACGATTGAGTTTTTGTATAAGTTCTTACGAGAGTCAACTTCAAACGATCATTTCTCCTAGAATATGAAGAGTTAGGTGGCCTAGTACCCACCAAATTAAAGATCTTTGAGTCTTGTTTCCAAGGCCATCGATCGCTCGTCAAAAAAAGGTTGAATAAAAAAATTTATTGCCATTTTAATTTTGACTGACAGTCTGAAAAACAAGTGTGAGCCACATGCGTGCCTACTGCCGTGAAAGCCCACATGCGATCGCATGTCCAAGCGCAGGTGGGGAAATTTGGCCAACTTTCTAGAAAGAAGGTACGGACCACCTGCGTGCCACGGGTTCTCACATGCGGCCACATGTCCATACGTAGGTGGGCCGACGGGGATCTTTTTAAGTCTGTTTTAACCCATTTTTTTTCATTCTTTCAGACCTAGAACATTTTTGCTCTCCTCCTCCTTCATCAAGGTAAGTCCTTTCAAGGATTTCTAAGTAATTCTAACTAGTTTCTTTCACCTATTTACGAATTGTTAATAGAAATCTTAGTCCTTGGCCATAGGATTTTCATGAAACGAATTCAAGAATTTCAATAAAAGATTTCTTGGAGTTCTTCCTCAAAGATAGTGTTCTTCCTTGAAGTTTTGGAAGCGATTAAGGTATGTAAGAGTTTAGTGGGAGAAATTCATTCACCCTCATGCCCATAGTTTCAAAGTTGTGGTAAATATAAGCTCAAAATAGGGTTTTAACCCCATGAATATACAACAACAACAACAACAACATACCCAGTGTATTCCCACAGCGTGGGGTCTGGGGAGGGTAGAGTGTACGCAGTCCATACCACTACCTCAGAGGTGATTTTATTGATGTTTAACTTTGAAAAGCTGTAGCAAGATATGAAATTTGAAATATTTTCTCAGCCTTTAATATCTTAGCATGTGTTCGAATGAGTTATGCATAAAAAAAGGTTACCTTGTACTTCTCTTCAAAAATTCAAGATATGATCTTTATGGAATTTCCTTGTAGGTATGTCACATAGCATGTTTAAAGAAAGTTCAGTTATTTTTAAATTTCAAAGATTGAGTATAGACTCAAAGTTGAAAGTTTTGAGTTCATGCGCACAGATAGTTCAGTTAAAGAATTAAAGTGGAGTAAATCCTCCAATAATGATTTCAATATTTCTTCAACAAAGATTCTAAAGTATGAGCGTATTATTATATTTTGGGAGGACTATTTAGCACCAAGATGGTTAAGGGTTTGCATAAATTCAAACCCCAAAACTACTTATGTCAACGTAGGAAAGGATTGTTTCGCAAGTCAGGAAATTCTGTTTAGCCCAAAAGAAGCTCAGTTTGGATCTACAAGTACAACTCACGTTTTATGCCCTGGCAAGGTATAGAACGGCTTACTAATCGGGCAACGATTGGACATCATGAGCTCAATAATGTATGTAGGTTATAAGAAACTCTCCAAAGAATGAAGTATTATTTTGAAAGTACTTTGGTACTTAGCCATATGATTTTATATTGTTTTATTTAAACATTGATTTGGCTGCTTATGTAAACATAGAAATGACGTTATTTCAGATATGTAAATCCCAACATGTGTTTCAGCTTTTGGGCCAAAGACTCTCTTATTATGTCATTATCTTTTGAAATGTTTTAAGTGGTCATTGTTCATATTTTAGTCTTCACCTCATCCATATAAATTTTGTCTACATATTGATCCTGCTCAGTTTACAGTCATTAGCTATATTATGCCTTTATGTTCAGTTATCTTACATATCAATACATTCTATTGTATTGACCCTCTTTTTGAGTGACATCGTCTCATGATGTAGATTCCAGTGTTTATGATTAGGCTTATGACCAGGCATTTAATCAGCCTTGTACACTCATCTTGTGTTGAGTCCTCCTTGCATTCAGAGGACTTAGATGTGGTCATCAATTTTCAGTTCAGTCTTTAGTCATTTTGTTTACATAAAGGTAGTCGGGGGCCTTATCCCGATTGACTTACTCCTTCAGTTGTTTTAGAGGCTTCATTGGACAGTTAGACAGTCAGTAGTACCTTTCAATTATTTTCTAAAGTTTTCAGACTTATATTTATTTATGGTAAAGATTGATCTCATTTTGGGATTATTTTCTAAAAGTAAAGATTAGCTTATGTTTTGTAAACTCTATGAGTTTCTGCATAAATGAATGTTCTAAGTTAGTAGTATGTAAGACCAAGGATTTGCTCGGACCACTTGTGGTTCTGGGTGCCATCGCGTCCAGGGTATAGGCTCAGGGCGTGACACGTAGTGTACCCACCTAGCCTAGGCCACAGGTACAGGCTGACACCTATATCGAATAAGACACCTGACACTGTTTCATTAGTAACGGTACTACTAGGGCACCAAGGGAAAAACATCCCTGTTTGTCTACAAGCCTCCCATTGTAATCTATAAATAGAGTTTTCCTTTCATTTTGAAAGGGATCCACAATCTTTACTTTGATACATCTAATGTAATATACTATTACTTGCTCCCCAAGATCTAGTCTTCTTATTACTATTCTAATTATATTGAACCCTCATTGGAAGGATTACGACCCTCGAGGAATTACCTGTAGGGCCTCTTTACACAGATCCTTTGCTATTCATTGCAATCTTTGTTTTACTTTTGTTTATGCTTTTTATCACGCCACTTAGATAATTGATCCACTTATAATGGATCCAAAATGAAACTAGATCTAACGCGCATGCTCTTGTCCTCATCTACAGATTCAACCATACCATTTTTAGGGTAAACAGTTTGGCACCCAACATGGGGCAAGAATAGTTGTGTGTGGATCTAGTTTTGTTTGCTTTACTAGCTTGGTTATACATTTTTTTAGGAAAGATAAAGGAAGGATGCAAAAAGAATGGAAGGAGGTGAAGACACTGAAGCAGGTATGCTTGCAGCAAACCTTGTAGAGGATGTGATACGAGAGATCGTTGTGCTAGAAGAAGAGGTTGCGGACATTTGAGATATGTTGAAGGAAATACAGTCTCATAAGGAAAAGGATCAACTGGCCCAGGCGGATCTTGAGCCAAACAATGACCCATTTGAGATACACAAGAGAGTGTCTTAGAGCTCACTCAAATTAATTCGCCAGGCCACCCTCTAATCCTATAGGTACCACCCCGGGATATCTATGCATGAAGCAAAAGCCGGCCTAGAAGCAGCTCCTTAGGAAATTGAGGCAACGTCCCGCAACTCTAGTAGGAACGAGGATCATGGGAACAACACAAGTAGAGACATGAAAAAATCAAATGTCATTCATACCCCTTAGCTAATGCGATTCCTCTCTACCTATACACCATTTTTTATCCCACAACAGATTCTTCTGGCATGGTCTGTTAGTAAGGTATCATCAAGCAATGCAAGATTAATGTCAAAGTTCTTGTTCTCTTTCAAAACTTATAAAGTCCAATCGCCTCAAGCATGGATCCAAGCCCTACTATTTAGAAGAATTAATAAGAAAACTCTTTTGCTCACTAAAATATGAGTTACCTATATTTCTTATGATTCATACTAGAAACTAGCCTGGTACCTAAAGGCCATGACTAAATATTGGATGTGCCAACTCGAATCAGGGACTCACTCCCAAATCAGGGATTTACTCCTGAATCAGGGACTCGCTCCCGACTCTGGAATGTGCTCCTAAACTAAAGGGCTTAAGTGGGTTCCCTAAGGATTCACTCTTTAACGAGGACTCGTGCTTGAAATGCCAAAAACCTTAGTGGAACTCTAAAATGCTAGAGATTGCCGGTAGAACAAACAAAAGCCTTGAGAATCAGGACTTGGAAAGATGACACAGGAGACAAATTAATCCAACAACTACTACCATGAAATTGTGATGGATTGATCACCCATTAGCAATATAATGAGGCCGAATCCCAAAGATGGCCTTGGTAGCGAAAGAAATTCCTAACCCTCGAAGAATTAAAACCTAAGTCAAACATACAATCGCAGGAGAAAGGTCGACCTCCCTAAAATGCTACACCCTAAAAAAATAGGAGACGTCATGTCTTAGAAATTCATCATATTAAACTTAAATCGAGGATTCCCTCTCGAGAATCAAGGATAAAAGAGGGACTAGAACCCCAAATATGAATAAGGATACATCATCACGTGATCTAATGATGAATGATCAAATAGATGTGCCACAAATACCGATTAAAAAACCACATCCGATCACCACTACAAACTTAACCTTATGCCCCTTTCTCAACTTAAGCCATCAAATCACGTCTTAGAGAATGGTACCTTTCAATAACCTTCCTAGGCTGGAGAAGAGAAATAAATATTCCTGGTTGTGACCATAAAAACTAGGGCATTAAGTTTGGACCCTCAAAAGGGACAACCATATCGAGATGACAATGGGAAATGAATAAGAAGGCACAATCATAAATAATTAAAAATAAATAGGATGCACAAAAAGCCAAAAATTCGTAAAAGGGTTCCTTCAAAAAAGACCCAATTTGTTTTCCCGATAGATGGGATTAAATTTACATAAATATCATCAAAGTGACTGATCTACTAAGATTCCCACAAAAGGGACTACAATCCTAAACACAAACTAAAGAAGGGAACAAATCGTCAGGTCTCCCCAACACATGTCACATCTGGCCTATATCTTTAGAGAGATCTGGCAAGTGAGTCTTCTAGAAGTCACCATCCTCCAAAGGATTTGACAAATTAGCCTAGGATGATGTCACGGCCATGTATTTCTTGGCAGTCCTACCTTAGTGCCACAATAAGAAGGAGGAAGAAGCCACCAACAAGAAGAGAGGTCCCTGGGGAGTTTCTCTATTTAAGGCCGAATGAGATGCTTAAAAACTCCCCCTATATCTCCCCATGACACGTGACTGTCCTCTACTCTAGATGATTCTGTACATATTGGCATCAAGAAGAACCTCACTACTCGAGTTCCCTTCTGAAAAGGATAGCAGGTAGGCTATAATAACTGCCTAGAAGGCTGAATGAGCATAACCCTAGAAAGAAGCCACTAGGTAAATGTTTGCACCCTCAAATAACTTAGAAGGGTGGTGGATATCCACTATCTAGCGACGCCGCCGTTGACCCAAATTTCACCTGCAACTACTACTTCATCCTCGTCAATAAACTTGAATATCTATTGGAAACACTATCTCCGAGGTCAAAGACAAGGAGGAGAAGCAATCAAGAGGGAAGCAAAGAATAAGAAGCATATCCTAACAAAAAATGAAATCTATCTCTTTTATTTCTCTAGAAAGTATATCAAAGAAGTAGAAGGTGATAGGAAAGGGAACAGGGCAAAAACTATTTTTATAGTCCAAAACCTATTGATTGTTCCCTGTGAATCTCCTCAACACAACCAATCAACAAAAGCCATATGGAACTAATAGTTAAAGCTGACAGACGTGGCCTGACGATTTACAAAAAATGAAGCAACCAAGAACTTTCCTTTCCAATCCCCATAGAAACTACTTGATAACCAAGAAATATCTTTTCAGATATCCTCGTGCCTTCGGGAAAGCTAAAAAAAAATGACAAAAATGAATGACTAATTTTCTTCCTCTGTTACCAATATTTATTAAAATCCCTGAGGGGTATGTACAAAGGAAAATAAACGATCCCCTACACAAACTAACATGGAATCAAAGGCCTGCTAAAAAACCACTACTCATTGGGGTTGTTATCCTGAGGATCTCTAGACATTTCCCTATCCAAGAGGTCTTCATCAAATGCGTACACATGATACTCAAGGCACACTGAAGCTTGAGTGAGACCCATTAAATATCGAGACTCAATGATTTTCTCCTCAATGCTAGAGCCTCCCGTCTTCACTTCTTCAAGGGTTTGAAGTTTGGCTTTGTGATTAATGATTGCCTTGTACAAATATTCCCTATGCCTTAACTTGAGAAACTTATGATTCTCATAATTTATTTTTCTCTTCAAGCGGCATACTTCATAATGAAGTGAATCCAATAGAGCAAGGTAAGAAGCAGTATTTTTGTCTCCCGGCTCAAGCTGATGGATTCTATTAGCATAGGTGAACTCATTAATAGCACGGGCCTCAATATATTTTTCTTAGAAAGCTTTGAGCCCTCAGTATTATGCAGCCTTCTCAGATAGTTTTGTGTATTATGAATATGGTTGTCTGTCTCCTCTCTACTTGCTGATAACTCATCTCTCAAGACCCTGATCTTGGAGTTTCCAAGGGCTAGTGTATTGGCTGTTATTGATGGCTTATGAGACATAGAGATCTTCTCTTGGAAATAATTAACCTATGCTGAGAGCACGGTCCAAACCTTTAGATAACATTGAAGGCTATTGGAGGTGAACACGTGAGCCTACATAATGAAAGAATTGAGAAATGGGATTTATAGTAAAACAGTTAGCAGAAAAAAGGTAAGAACCCAGAAGGACTTGAAAGTTCCATACTTATGCAATGCCATGAATGTTGTCATATAAGTGGAACTCGATGGCAACCCAACCACCCATTCCCAATCACGTTGTATCATAATGGGATGTAGGTAACTAGAAACCCATGTTAGCCTCGATAACAGGTCAACCTTCGAAAGGATCCTCGAGTGAACATCTTGCCATCGAGAAGGATCAGAGATAGGGGTTGGAAAAATATTTGATAGGCTTGGAGGATCATTGTACTCCCGGGACTCCCCGGGACTAAGATCGTCTGGGGGAAAAGTCCTTGGGCTTGAGAAGACAAAGGATGATTAGATGGGCCATGATAAACGCTCAAATCGTGCTCTCCAATTAAGGAGGCCAAGACAATCGCGTAGTCAAAACAAAATTTATAATTCCCAACGAATGTCGGGGTCGTACCCAAGGGAACAATGTAGTCGCGATTGATCTAATAAAGAATAAAAGCAACTTATTAAAGTTCAATTAATGAAAAGGGAAAGTATATCTAAAAGGGGGGTTTTAGACTAAAACTAAAAGATAAAGAAAACCAAATAAAAGATAGATTGATCAATGGCTCTCACCTTGCTTTCGCCAAGCAAGGATAACAAGGGAGATATGGGCTTGGGAATTCAAATTCACAAGACTTGCACTCTGATTGACACTTAGGTAGTCTTGCTCATATGTATGGAATGCTATCTCTCGATCAACATCCACATTTCCGATGATTTTGGTTAGAACATCATTCGGTGCGATAATAAAGCAACCAATTAACTTGGGGAGGTCGTCCTATTTCTAGATCGGACCCTTCAATGAGAGATTCCGCGGTAGGAGCTATTCCTAGCCTCCAATCTAGATGGATTCTCAAGTACCCACTATTGAATCTTCTCGAATTTAGGAAAATTCTCTCCCGAGCAATAACCCAAATCATAAAGCCAAGTCCATATTTGCAACCATTGACCATAAATTCAAGCAATGAAAGATTTACGAGACCCAAATAATCAAACAAGAACAATATATAGATTTAGAATCAAATATCCAAACAAGTATTATCTCGAATACAAACCCAAAATCTCAAGTCAACAATACACCAATAAAATAGCAATTAAGAACAAGAGTTAAAGAATGGAAACTAAAGATTTTACAATAAAGAGAATCTAAATCTTCACTCCTATGGCGTTGGTTGATGAACTTGCTCTCCATGCTTGCCAAAAGTTCCAAGGATTAGCCAAAGATGTGTTCCAAGATGGCTTGGAAGTGTTTTATGTGAATTGGGGTTTCTCCGGATGTGAAATTTCAAAACTGCCCAGCTGCTTCACTTTCCTTCTTTGCCTATGCAGAAGGTCTGCCGCGTATGCGAAGTGTATTTGTCTAGTTGAACTTCACGTAGATGGTCAAGGGTCACGTTTGCGGAGTATTGCCTCAGTTGGCCTTCGTGTTCGCGGCTGGGACCCCACGTTCGCGAAGGCATATACTGCTGCCAACAACTTGCTTCTCCAAATGGTCTCCTTTTGACTTGTTTTCATCCGATTTCATCCTGAACAATTCTTAAACACAAAGACCTGCAAAATAGAAGTAATCAGTGTCAATTGCACTATTTTTCCACTTTAAACTAGCAAAAGCATAAGCTTAAAGGCTAAATAAGTAGGTAAAATACCGACTTATCAGACCCCCAAACTTGAACTATTTCTTGTCCTCAAGCAACTTAAAGCTTTTAACTCAAGAGGCATACAACACAAGTGGAATTGATAATACTACAAGCCAAAGAAAACCCATTTGAAGCACCAAACATGACTTCGATTGGTACTAATGATTAGTCAATCACATGCTAACTTACTCTAACCACTTCCTTCGATTCAAAACACAAACTCATGATGCAAAGGCACAATAAGAACAAGCAACTGACAAGAACCAATCCTCAAGATGTGACTCCAACCACTAGCTTACCAAAACATGCTCATTTGACTCATTTTTGGAGTTTATCAATGTCACCAACTATCCTAATTCGCATGCCCTCACAAGAATGAAAGTTACAAAAACATACTATGTACAAAGTCAATCACAAGGGAAAAATAAAAACACTCACACTCACAAGGAAGTTCAAGTGCACACATGTCAAACCATATGCTTGCCCTTCATGTAGATCACCACTAATGTAGGGTAGCCAAGCTCGGAATCACCAAGGACTTGCGGCTACGATGTTGGATAGGGCTAAGGTGAGGATATCATTTGGTTCAAGTGACTACACCTCCCTAATGCTCTTTGTTTCCATTTGAAACACCTCTCACATTTTTCTATTATAACTTCACCTTATTTCTCCCTCACACAACCCAAGATTTCTCCCTTTTTAATTCATGTCATTCACACCTTATATCACATTCAATTGGTAGCACCAATTTTTGCTTTTCAATTTGCTCATTGGATTGATCTTTTGGAGAAATTTTCAATTTTTGAAGTAAGGTGCTACCTTGCACTTGAAGTGCATTTATTTTCTTCTGTTCATTTGATTACATGCACTCCCAAACTTAGGCATTTGCCTATGTTATCTTTCACTCCCCCCCCCCAAACTTAGGCTTTTAGACTACATTTCATTTTCAAGCAATTGGGGAGAATGGGTGCCAAGATGGAGGTTCTAAAAAGGTCAAGGTGTTGACAAGGTGCCAAAGAATGGTCACAAGCCCAAAGGGGTTTACTAGGATTTGATGTCATTGGGAAGTCATTTGGGTGATGTGGCTATTAAAAAGGGCCTAAGGTCATCTTCCAAGCTCGGTTACACGAAGAATTTTTCCTTGAATCACATTCGGAGCAAGTTCTAGATGACACACATGCACAAGAATTATTGAACTAAACCTCACCACACATGGAATGCGAATCATTCAAGGAGGATCAATTTTTAACTTCCTAAACAAGAACAAAGACGAGATATTTTACCTTATTACAACTAATGAGTCAAGAGTCAAAAAAAGATTAAAAGAGTTTTCACACACTCACTCTTTGCCATACATTTTTCACAAAATTTTTGGAAGAGGTATGCTTGTTTAACTTAGCATGCAATACTACTTCATTGGTACCAAACAAGTCAATTTGCAACCAAAACCTTAAAAGATGATGATTTGCCCTTAAGAATGTCGTCACTCAGTCTATCATTGGGCCAATTTATCTATCTAAATCGGTATGGCTACACAAGGTGAATCAAAACAAGTATCACACTTTTCGGGCACATGTGATTCACACGTAACAAAGTGTGTGTCGCACATGCAATGCACATGCCAACAGTGAGCATATGCGAAGCTCGTGCGGTTCGCACAATGACTTGTACGACCCACATACCTCCTAGCAAGATCCATCTAGCCTAATGGGTACTCAGACTTCCCCTGGCCCATAACAACCACATCTCAACTACCAATTAACAAAAGAAGTTACAAAGTAAAAAAAACTAAAAATAACTAAACCATCAACTTCTTCCACACAACACCAAAACCTGGCGAGGGTGAAAATCCACAAAGTACACCCGACAAGCGAACAATATATATAAACAGACAAAACAAGCCCGACAAGGGCACAATAATATCCAACAAAATGACAAAATATGCCCGGTGAGTGAATAATAATATCCATAAGTAAAGCAAGCTAAACTAAAAAGATATAGTGCAGATCACACACCACCCCTAATTAAGATAGGGCAGTGCCCTTACTGCATCAAAGTAAGGAATAAGTTTGAGGGGGCTACCTGAGGTATATATCAATTTAAACTAGAGGAAGAGGGGAACTCAAGTCTCTCCCATCCACATCCTCATAATCATCCTAAGCACTTCTTGATCCACAAAAGGACTTCAATCTATCCATCATCTTGTTTAGGAACTTGTTCTTCTTTCTCTCGTGCTCGCTCAACTTCTTCTGCTGCCTTTTAACTTTCCCTTGCCTGCGGCTCATGTGCTCCAAGTGTGTATTCACTGCACTCAAATGCCCATTAATCAATGTCTGCTCATGGGCCACTTTGGCCAAGGATGTGGGGGACTCAGTGCCTACTGGTGTGTCGGCTCCAACTGAACCAGTAGAGAATCCTGCTAGCAACTGCTGAACATGTGCGTCCACTCCCTGAATTTGGCTGGAGAGGTGGCGCATGACATAAGGCCCATAATGTAGGGCTCACACAGACTGAGATGATCCAGATGCAATGGTGGAAGGGCCAGCCGGCTCAGTCAAAGACTCTGGAAACTGTCCAAAAGATAGAGAAGTCACATCAATTTTCCTCTTTTTCTACTTTGCTTCTGGGGCCCTCTTCAACAATGAGTGGATCATAGTTGCTATCTTCTTTGTAATGTCAGTCAGATCCAGCAACACCCCAGTATTAGAGCACAACTGGGTCACTAATGAAGGAAAGAAAAGGCTTTTAGACCTTCCACTAGCCACCTCAGCTATCTGAGCCACAATATGGATCCCAACATTTACATTTATGCCATCAATGAGGGATGCCACCATCAATGCTCGGTCAGGGGTCACATCGGTGTCATGAGAGGATGGTATATCCTCGCACAAATAATTGAAAGCTAAGTCTTAGCTTCTACCGGGAACTCATGTGAATCAACCCCTTTTTGCAAAGTCAACCAATTCAGAGTCACCCCATCATGCAACCTGTCTACCAACTACTGGTGTCCTTCAGCTTTGGCCTTTGCAATGTAGACCTCATTGTCAACATCTGGAAGGTCGTATAGTACATTGATGATCTCGGGTTGAAGCTCACTTGGACTTCCCGAATGGTAGTGACTAGTGCACCATTGAAATTAGTGATCGAAGCATTGGCATAGAACTCAGTGATCACTGTGTGGTTAGCCATGATAGGTGGAGGGGCAAAACAAATCCAACCCCGCTCGACCAACCTCTTATAGAATTCTGGCATCTTGTTCTCAACTTTGTCCATATTGATTCCTTTCTCCCTAACAAAGGGTTTGGACAATAGCTCATCATATCGAAATTCACATGATGCCGATAGGAACCTATCATGATCGTTGTCCTTCTCCATTTCCACATCCGGAGCATTTTCAACTTTATTGTCACTACCGTTGGAGGCCATCCTTTTGATCAAAGTACCTACAAAACACACCATTATGTTAAAAGTTCTAAGGGACACTTAAAACAATGTATTATGAAGTACTTAGGCCAAAGAAATAGCCAAAAGAAGTTCTGAGGTGGGCTGTGTGTTGCCACTATTTTGACACTGCCAGGCAATCCTTCTTCGCGTTCGCGGCCAGCCAGCTGCATTCGCGAGAAAGGAATTATTTTTTTCAAAATTTTTAGCCTTCTCGAACACGGCCAGGTGCCTGCGAATGCGAAGGTTATCGTTATGCCTGGAACAGTGCCTTTTTGAGGAATTTTCTCAAACACATGGGAGACAAGCAGTTTTTGCTTGATCTCCCATGGTTTTAAAACCAATAAAAACATCACTTTTTAGTCCCACCCTTTAGTACATAGCCTCAACCATTTTCACCCAACAATTTAACACTTAAACATAACTAGAAGTTGAATTAAAGCAAGAGGAGACCAACTAAGAATTGCTATTACCCAATTTCTACACATCAAGTTGAGGAAGAAAGAAACCCATTTCAAAATATAAGGAGGGCGGAGTCCATACCTGGTGGATTGCACTTGGTAAAGCAACGAATGGAAGAACTTGATGGAATTTTTGTGTGCCAAAGGAGGAGAGAGTAACTTTGTTTTGAGAATAAAGCATTTTGGGACATCTGATTTTTCAATGTTTTAAACTTTACCTGAACTGCCTGGAAGCTTCGCGTTCATGGTAGCTCCGCGCATTCGCGAAGGCTTTAAGTTCACCTGGACTTTGCATTTGTGACTGGTCCATGCGTTCACGATGGCATGATATAGCCTGGTCTTCACAATCATAGCCAGTCCACCGCATTCACGAAGAAGGCTGGTTGGACCAGATTTTCACTTTTTCTTCAGCCTACTGCCTGTGATGTGCGATGCGACATGCGATGGGCACTTTGTGAGGTGCGAAATGCACCATATTTGCACATGCCAGTGTTTTTGATTAGTTCACTGGTTGCTTATGTGATAGCATGTGCGACAGGCACTCTTCCAGGTGCAAAAAGCACATTTTTTAGAGGTATTTTTGGTGCTTCTCAACACTTGGTTCCTCTTATCATTCCCATGGGCACCTAAAAACACACCAAAAAGAAACAAAAAGTGAAATAAAGCATAAAAATGATAGGTTGCCTCCCATCAAGTGCACAATTTAATGTCGCGATGCTACGTCGGCTACCTCACCATCGAGATTTCCACTTGGAAGATTTTAACCTTTGACCCAAACATGAATCAAATTTCTGGTGGCACTCCCGGGGTAAAGGCTTTAGCATGAGAAGGCCATTCTCTTTATTTCGCAATCCACACTTTTTGGCCTTCAAGTGAGGAAGGACGCTTTGACTTCATTCCATGACAAACTCAAAACCGGATAGACCTTCATCCACCCTCCTTCCAAGGTCTTCCAAAAACTTGATTACTTTGACTTTCGTCCATTCAATCAAACTTAAGGTTGAACAAAGGTTGAAGTGGGATTTGGGCGTCTCCACCTTCAAGATTGCCTCGTTCATAACATCCTCACTTAGAGATGTTATGACATCATGACCCATAAACGTGGTGGTTGGTTGCAACACCACCTTTAATTCATGATCCTCCCTTGTGTTTTCCTCTTCTTTCACCCTTACGTCCACAAAGCATTGCTTTATGGATTGCACACCCTCTTCTTGAGTTTCTAACGATGCCAAGAGGGGTTTAGAGCTTACCGTATATGCCTTATTCGCTTGCGAATTCATGGTTCCTGTCAAGGTCACAAGCACCATTAGCAACATTGTTAGCACAAGAAGGGGGAGGGGGACGATCATCATTGGGGAAATTGCTCCAATGTCCATCACGACCACCACACAAATAGCAATTGTGCCCGTCATATGAATGAGAAGGAGAATACCTTCCTCTCCCAGGGCCAATTATACACCTTCATCCAAGATGGGGTCCTCCACAATAAACACAATAGTCGAGAATATATATTGGAATGCAACCATCACCATTTCTAAAATTCAAATAAGCCATGATGCCATCAACAAACTAAAACTAAACAAAAGAAAAACAATTATTCACAAAAATTGAGCTAGAATAAGTAAACTCAAATTCTAAACTAACTCAATACGCCAAATTGTTCCCTGGCAATGGTGTCATTTTTGATAAACGCTCAAATTGTCCTCTCCAATTAAGGAGGCCACGAAGATCGCGTAGTCAAAACAAAATTTATAATTCCCAACGGATGTCGGGGTCGTACCCAAGGGAACAATGTAGTCGCGATCGAGCTAATAAAGAATAAAAGCAACTTATTGAAGTTCAATTAATGAAAAGGGAAAATATATCTAAAAGGGGGCTTTTAGACTAAAACTAAAAAAAAAAAACCAAATAAAAGATAGATTGATCAATGGCTCTCACCTTGCTTTCTCCAAGCAAGGATAACAAGGGAGATATGGGCTTGGGAATTCAAATTCACAAGACTTGCACCCTGATTGACACTTAGGTAGTCTTGGTCATAAGTATGAAATGCTATCTCTCGATCAACATCCACATTTCTGATGATTTTGGTTAGAACATCATTCGGTGCGATAAACAAGCAACCAATTAACTTGGGGAGGTCGTCCTATTCCTAGCTCAGACCCTTAAATGGGAGATTCCACGATAGAATCTATTCCTAGCCTCCAATCTAGATGGACTCCCAAGTACCCAGGGAAATTCTCTCCCGAGCAATAACCCTAATCAGAAAGCTAAGTCAATGTTTTCAACCATTGACCATAAATTCAAGCAATGGAAGATTCAAGAGACCCAAATAATCAAACAAGAACAAAATCTAGATTTAGAATCAAATACCCAAACAAGTATTATCTCTAATACAAACCCAAAATTTGAAGTCAACAATACACCAATAAAATAGCAATTAAGAACAAGAGTTGAAGAATGGAAACTAAAGATTTTACAATAAAGAGAATTCAAATCTTCACTCCTATGGTGTTGGTTGATGAAATTGCTCTCCAAGCTTGCCAAAAGTTCAAAGGATTATCCAAAGATGTGTTCCAAGATGACTTGGAAGTGTTTTATATGAATTGGGGTTTCTCCGGATGTGAAATTACAAAACTGCCCAGCTGCTCCGCTTTCCTTCTTTGCCTACGCGGAAGGTCTGCCACGTACGTGAAATGTCTTTGTCTGGTTGACCTTTGCGTACGCAGTAAAGGGGTCACATTCGCAGAGTATTGCCTCAGTTGTCCTTTGCCATTCGCTGCTGGGACCCCACATTCGTGAAGGCATATACTGCTGCCAACTACTTACTTCTCCAAATGGTCTCCTTTTGACTTATTTTCATCTGAATTCATCCTGAACACTTCTAAAAAACAAAGACCTGCAAAATAGAAGTAATCCGTGTCAATTGCACTATTTTTCCACTTTAAACTAGCAAAAGAATAAGCTTAAAGGCTAAATAATAGGTAAAATACCGACTTATCAAGCCACAAATAGAAGGAAAGGGCTTTGGGGATGCTTCACCTGCTGAAATTGATAGAATTAAATGGATGCCGAAACTTGGAAAGGATCCTCTATATAACGGGAACTTATTAAAAGAGGAAGAGAGCATCTCTATGCTCGAGGACCTATCTCCTACTGTGTCAATGTTAATAACTAGATCCATCTCTTAGAATAATCCATCACCATATGACATACCATGCATGTCTGCGCTCGAGGACCTATCTCCTACTGTGAGGACTTTATCATGTGAGCTCTCATCATTGACATCATCACTCGGAACAATCACTACCGTGATACCTCCCTTTTATGGGATTTGCTGCTGGAGTCCCTATCTAAGGAATGTTGGCCGATGGCTAAAGAAAAAGCAACCACTTGGGGAGGAAGAAGAACGGAGCCAGTTGTTAGTCCTAAAAAAAGGAATAATCTTAGAAAAATTATAGAAATAGAGGAGCCAAAAGAAAACAAGATAGAAATAACTGAACCATGGGATTTGGCTCTCCACTTCTTCTTGAATGTGATGTTCTTCGATGAATGATATTTGCTGGTAGAAATATCCAGTATCTTGGTGACCCATGCCTTGGCTTCATTAATCAACACGTCTAAGGTTACCACAACTGGTTTCCATATTAGTGCTAGAACAGAAATAGGAAGCTCAAATAAAGAAATGAATAAAGCATGTATAAAAAGACAAAAATAGAGATAAACTCACGGTGAGAGTTTTGGGGGAAATGTGGGAAGATCTATGGATAGGTCTTCAGATACAATGAAAACAAACCTGTCGATACTAACCTTATCATGGATATTATCAAAATTCTAGAAGAGGGTCCCTCTTTCTCGATGCACTAGCTTCACTATGCTACCGCAAAATAGTCAGGGTGAATACAAAAAAAGAAAATGGTCCAGCAACAAACTTTGGCTGGATTTGAGCGAGAGCATGTGAAGGCAAGCCACCATCTTCCATATGCCATGGACAAATTGACCCTAATTTAGTTAGAACCTTTCACAAAAGGATACGATCAACTTCACAATTGATTGTCCAAAATCCAGGGTGATGGGATAGATATAAATGAAGGAATAGAAAGGCCTGGTAGATATGACACTTTGAACATTGCAGAGCCTCCATACAAAAATATTTAAGGAAATCATAGTCATGGAGAATGATAGAGATGTCACTTTTCTTGATCAAGGAACCTAGGTCACCAATTGGTCAGAGTTTGGGATCATCGTCTGACACAACGTTGAAGTCACCGCTAAAGAAAAGTGGTCCATGAAAGAGTTAACTGATGGAAGGTTCGGATGCTGCAAAAGCCATATTTGAAATATAACAAGGAATCACATCTGCCAAAGAAAAAAATATGAATTGATTAGGAAGAAGAGATTAGAGAAGATTATGGAAAGAATAATGTAAATAATAGCTATCGTGGGAAAAACAGAAAAGCCTTTTTGCATCAGAGAAAGCATCATATTATATAATGGACATCTGGAAGGACAAGTATTGGTGATATGAGACACTTCAAATTTAGGGGTAGCATCAGATAGTATAGGGCTTTATCAAAGATCTTTTCCACTCCTCGGCTTCCACTGGCATGACACTCAATAATAGGAAGGACTATATTTATTAGGTATAAATCCACAAGAGTGGCATGGTAAAGTAAAAGGACCTCTAGAGGGTAGAGTCACGCTATGACTAAGTAATAACATGGCCTACGGGGAGGTAGTCATCCAAGGATCCATTGAGGTTGGTCCATTCATAGAACTTAGATGATGTGATAGAAAAGGATAAGGAATAAGGGTGCTAGAATTGTTAGGAGCATGGATGCATAGTCTACCCATGCAGACTAGGCTATAGGTACCAGCTAGCACCTATACCAAATAAGACACCTGACATTGTTTGATTAGTAATGGTACTATTAGGGAATGAGGGGAAAAACCTCCCTGATTGGCTTGAAGCCTACTTTTGTAATCTATAAGTAGATTTTTCCTTTCATTTTAAAGTTGATCCATAATCTTTGATCTCATACATCTAATACAATATACTATTAGTTGCTCTCTGAGCTCTAGTCTTCTGATTACTATTTTCTGCTTATATTGAACTCTTGTCGAAAGGATTACGACCCTCGAGGAATGAACTCCGGGGATCCTTTATTCTGATCCTTTGATATTTATTGCTTTGCTTTATTTCATTTACCCTCTTTATCTTCCTACTTATATAATCGATCTGCTGGTATTAGGTCCTAATCAAAACTAGATCCAACGCGCGTCCTCCTTGCCTCATCTACAAATTCAATTATACCATTTTTAAGGTAAACATAAATATTTTTTTTCTTGTGGTCCTCTACTATAGATCCACTGCCCTGCGTGGATCAGAGTTGAATAACTTAAGATGTCAAGATGTTGCACATGTGTCACTAATGAGGTAATAATTCATTTTATGTAAATTATAACTTATTATATTTTGTCCGTGGCCCTTATATTATTTCTATATTTAGTTGTATAATGTTATTATGACATATGGAATTTCTCCATAAGAGAATGATTGCCCAATTTTAAGATATTCTTCCTTTTACTCCAGTATTACAGAGCATAGAAGGGTTCTAAGTATGACAAACTCTCTATCTATTGCAGTTGAATGAGTAAATCTAAACTTCAAAAATATAGAGTATTTTTATATGTGTTTAACTTCTACTTTTGTATTAGTAATATAAGTTCTTTAACATATTGTATCAGGGAGATTGGGGTTTGTAACATTTTATAAACTTATTTTTAGTTTTATCTTTAGTTTTACATATAAAAGATCTAAAAAGACCATTTTTTCTATTTAATTTATAAGTGGTCATAAGAGATGATTTCCATATTGGTTATATTGTGTAATGAACTATATGGTCTTTTTCTTCTTTTGAACCCATTTCTCCAATTTGAACCTTACATTAGTTCCATTATGTTATTTATAACTTTTGAGAATGAGTGACACAATTCCTAAGGTGATCGGATGAGGATCCTGTGAGATTTTTAGTTTTAAGGATTTGAAAATTAAAAAGTTTGATCAAAGCCAACATTTTGGGTTAACGAGATCGTAACAAAATCTTAGTTTTTTTAGGTTTGAAAGGTTGGATAGTTAGTTCAGGTCTCAAAGTATTTTGATGTGATTCAGGTCATTGGTTAAAATTTTGGAAATTTAAAAGCTTAGTGTAATGACACATCCCGTCGTTATTAAAAAGTCGTGACAAAATGATCAAATTAATAACTTTGATTATGTTAAATTGTGGGCTTGATTTTGTGTGGTTAAAATAAAGAAAGGGCATAAAACGTGTTAAAGATGAGCTGCCAGTGCCCCTTGTCATGGCGAACTAAAGCTCATTGCGATGGCTCATCGTAGTGAAAAAGGCCTCATCACAACACTCCATCGCAATGAAGAGGTTCTTATCGCAATGAAAGATACAGGGCAAAACCCTGGGATAAAAGATTCATCCTTTAAACTCTTTTTCAAAAAGGAGGCCTTCTCCTAGAAACATTCCAACACTCTTCCAACTGTATAAAAGCAAGAAAAGAGAGGAAAAACTCTCAGAAAGAGGGTTGGATTCTCCCTACCTCGCGGTGATTCTTCCTCCAGATTTTCTAGGATGAGAGCAAATTACAAGTTGTGTACATCTTAGCAGCAACTCAGCAATTGAGGTAGGTTATGGTTAAATAGTAGCAAGACTTTATTAGTAAGCATAACTTTTGGTATAGAAATTGATGTAGATAATATGCTTATGCCTTCGGGTATGAGTTTGGATGGTAATGAGTGAACTTAGTTGATAAACCTAAGACTTGTGAATAGTAATGTTATGTTTGTGAATTACCGTGTACAGTGATTTTTAGGATATATGATTTGAGGCTTGGACCTTGTGCGTAATAAATGGTGATACCTGAAATGTAGAAATAGCTAGACTGTAAAGTGATCAATTCCTAGAACAAATCCTAAAGCTATCTGTATTGATATTCGGATGACCATGTGAACTTGTTGTAGTCCTGTCATCTTAACTTGGGATTCCTTAACAGATCGATCTAATAGTAATGCCCTAGATTATAGGGTAAAATGGTGTCTAACAAGATTTACTTAACAGAAATACCCTATATATATATATATATATATATATATATATTACTATCTAATAAGTGGGAATGGGCTAAGCAGGCACCACCCCATCAACATACCTGCTTAGGCCATTCCCAAAATTGTGGCTCCACTTTCTTATTTATTTGTGGGCCTCGATCTTCGTTTTAATTTATTTATCTTTTTTAAAAATCTATTATATATTTAAAAAAATACGTAAAAAGATAAATCACAAGAACTAACAATTTAAAATATTTGAAAGACATAAAAAATTTGATTGACTCTCGAAACTTTATCAGTGTCACATAAATTGAGATAAAGAAAGTAACATATATTATTTAAAAATGATGTAAAAAGTGTTATAAATCATAATAATTAATAATTTAAAATATTTAAAAGACATAAAAAAAATTATTGACTTCAAATTTTGTCTATGTCACATATATTTGAGTAGAAAGAGTAACATATATTATTTAAAAATTACGTGAAAACTGCTGTAAATAACAAATAACTAACAACTTAAAATATCTAAAAACTATATAAACAAATTGGAGTGATTCTCGAAATTCCGTCAGTGCCACATAAATTAAAACAGAGAGAGTAACAAATATTATTTGAAAATTTTGTAAAAAAAAAGTATTATAACTCACAATAATTAATAACTTAAGATATTTAAAAACCGTAAAAAAAAAATATATTCTCCAAATTTAATATGTTACATAAATTGAGACAGAGAAAGTAGCATATATTAGGCCCGTGCATAGCACGGGCGATCGATAACTAGTATACATATATATATATATTTATATTCATAAGGGATAGGTCTGAGAGCCTACTTGCATTGATTTGATGATGATATGATTATGGTGGATTGGACACCATGCCGATATGGTACATGGTACTAGGGTCCCCTGTAGGTCATGCCTAGTTGGTGGAAATAAGACCCTTTGCATGTGTGTATAATCTAGCATGTATCATTGTATATGTTATTATATTTATAATTGCATGCGTCATTGTATTAGTTTATGGTCAATCATTGTGAGAGAGTATTGTGATTATAACTGAGGCTGAAGGTATTTGTTGCATTTACAAATGATAGGTAGGCTTAGTTCCATGTGTGGGGAATTCCTTTACGTACTTGTAGTAACTCTAAATGTATATTGCGTAATTAATAATACCATTATTAACCTGAACCGAATAAACTGGGTTGATTGATATATAGTGATGTGTGTTATGTTTATTGGGACTAATTAGAGGGGTTTTGGTAATCCTGCTATGTGAATCCATATGAAAACAAATGTTGTGTCTACAACCACCTTGTAAGTTAAGTTCGAATGAGAGGTGGGTTGCGTTTAAGGGTTGTGATTGCTGGGAGAACTTTGGGAGTGGGTAATGCCTTACCACTAAGTCTAGATGTGCAAGAAACATTAGGTTTGAGCAAAGAGGAAGATTATTTGAAATAAAAAATACCCCTTGACTGGATTAAATGGTGAAATGTTAGATGTTGGTAATAAGTTTGAAGTACTTGGGTGTGAATTACTGTATGGCTTAACTTGTTATATGTTGAAGTTAAAGTTATCTATCATAATGCTAATTTTTGTACATGATTAATGTGAACTAATGTCAGTCGGCCGATGATATCCACCTGTAGTGTGATTGTACTGATGCTACTCTTACTACACCTTTCTTTATGTAGATGTGTGATAGGTTGGCTAGAGTTCGTGCTTGGATTGAAGAGTCTCCATCAGCAACTTCCGTTCTTTACTCTTCAGAAAGGAGTTGTGTCTTTTACATTTGTCATCTTATTTTTATTAGTAGCTCTTGGTACAAGCTTAAACTATATCTTTGGGGAACAATAGTACTTCTTTTGTATAGTTGACGGTTAGTGTGTAATAAATTGACAAGTGATATATGTAGGTTATAAAAAACTCCCCAAAGAATGAAATATTATTTTGAAAGTACTTTGGCACTTAGCCATCTGATTTTATATTGTTTTATTTAAACATTGATTTTGCTGCTTATGTAAGCATAGAAACGACGTTATTTCAGATATGTAAATCTCAACATGTGTTTTAGCTTTTGGGCCAAAGACTCTCCTATTATGTCATCAACTTTTTATATGTTTTAAGTGGTCATTTCTCATGTTTTAGTCTTCACCTCATGCATATAAATTCTGTCTACATATTGATCCTGCTCAATTTACAGTCTTTAGCTATATTATGCCCTTATGTTGAGTTATCTTGCATATCAATACATTCCATTGTATTGACGCTCCTTTTGAGCTACATCATCTCATGATGTAGATTCCAGTTCTCAGGATTAGGCTTATGACCAGGCATTTAATCACCCCTGTATACTCATCTTGTGGTAACTCCTCCTTGCATTCCGAGGACTTAGATATGATCATCAGTTTTTAGTTCAGTCTTTAGTCATTTTGTTTAGATAAAGGTAGTTGGGGGCCTTGTACCGATTGACTTACTCCTTTAGTTGTTTTAGAGGCTTCATTAGACAGTTAGACAGTCAGTAGTACCTTTCAATTATTTTATAAAATTTTCAGACTAATATTTCTTTATGGTAAAGATTGATCTCATTTTGGGATTATTTTTTAAAAGTAAAGATTAGCTTATGTTTTGTCCACTGTATGAGCTTCCACATAAATGAATGTTCTAAGTTAGTAGTATGTAAGACCAAGGGTTCGCTCGGGCCACTTGTGGTTCTGGGTGCCATCACGTCCAGGGTGTAGGCTCAGGGCGTGACACGTAGTGTACTCGCCTAGCCTAGGCCATAGGTACAAGATGACACCTATATCGGATAAGACACCTGACACTATTTCATTAGTAATGGTACTACTAGGGCACCAGGGGAAAAACATCCCTGATTGACTACAAGCCTCCCTTTGTAATCTATAAATAGAGTTTTCCTTTCATTTTGAAGGGAATCCACAATCTTTAATTTGATACATCTAATGTAATACACTATTACTTTCTCCCCAAGATCTAGTCTTCTTATTACTATTCTGATTATATTGAACCCTCGTTGAAAAGATTACGACCCTCGAGGAATGACCTCTAGGCCCTCTTTACACAGATCCTTTGCTATTCATTGCTTTGCTTTGTTTTACTTTCATTTATGCTCTTTATCATGCCACTTATATAATTGATCCACTTGTAATGGATCCTAAATGAAACTAGATCTAACGCGCGTTCTCTTGTCCTCATCTATAAATTTGACTATACCATTTTTAGGGTAAATAGTTTGGCACCCACCGTGGGGCCAGAGTAGTTGTGTGTGGATCTGGTTTTGTTTTCTTTACCAGCTTGGTTATCCATTTTTTAGCAAAGATAAAGGAAGGATGCAAAAAGAATGGAAGGAGGTGAAGACACAGAAGAAGGTATGCTTGCAGCAAACCTTATAGAGGACGTGATACGAGAGATCATTGCACTAGAAGAAGAGGTTGCAAACATTTTAGATATGTTGAAGGAAATACAGGCTCATAAGGAAAAGGATCAACTGGCCCAGACGGATCTTGAGCTGAAGAACGACCCATTTGAGATACACAAGAGAGTGCTCGAAGTTGTCTTCACTGAGATAAGCTCCCGGCTGGAGCGAAAGCCGAAAGGAAATGCTGGAACCTTTGTTGAGAGATCACATTTCATAAGCATAGCCAGCCCCTCACGGATTAACATGAATCAGAAAATTCAAGGGAACAAAGCCCCATGACACAAGGAATAGCGGGAAGACATCGAGTTAGAGTAGGCACTTTATAGGGTCGAATCGGCCATCCTTCACCAGGGACTGCTCAACTTAAAGGTCTTCCTAGGAAGGGAACTTGACTGCATCCAAAGGGAAGTGATTTTAAGGTGTCTTAGAGCTCTCTCGAATTACATTGCCAGGCCACCCTCTAATCCTACAGGTACCACCCCAGGGATATCTATACATGAAGAAAAAGCTGTCCTAGAAGCACCTCCTTGGGAAATCAAGGTGACGTCCCACAACTCTAGTAGGAACGAGGATCATGGGTACAACATAAGTGGAGACATGATATAAGCAAATGTCAATCACACCCCTTAGCAGCGACTCCTCTCTACCTATACGCCATTTTTTTTCTTACAACAGCTCCTTCTGGAAGGGTCTATTAGTAAGGTATCATCAAGCAATGCAAGATTAATGTCAAAATTCTTGTTTTATTTAAAAACGTATAAATTCCAATCGCTTCGACCATGGCTCCAAGCCCTACTATTTAAAAAAATTAATAAGAAAAATCTTTTGCTCACTGAAATATGAATTACCTATCTTTTTTATGATTCATACTAGAAACTAGCCTGGTAGCTAAAGGCCACGACTAAATATTGGACGTGCCAACTCAAATCGGGGACTCACTCCCAAATCAGGGATTTACTCCTGAATTAGGGACTCACTTCCGACTCTGGAATATTCTCTTAAACTAAAGGGCTTAAGTGGGTCCCCTGAGGATTCAATCTTTAACGAGGACTCGTGCTTGAAATGTAAGAAACTTTAGTGGAACTCTAAAATGCTAGAGATTGTCTGTAGAACAAAAAAAAGCCTTGAGAATCAGGACTTGGAAAGATGACATAGGAGACAAATTAAGCCAAAAACTACTACCATGAAATTGTGATGGATTGATCACCCATAAGCAACATAATGAGGCCGAATCCCAAAGATGGCCTTGGTAGTGAAAGAAATTCCTAACGCCCGAAGAATTAAAACCTAAGTCAAACATACAATCGCAGGAGAAAGGTCGACCCTCCCTGAGATGATACACCCTAAAAAACAGGAGACATCCTGACTTAGAAATTCATCATATTAAACTTAAATCGAGGGTTCCCTCTCGAGAATAAAGGATAAAAGAAGGAATAGCACCCCAAATGCGAATAAGGATACATCATCACATGATCTAATGATGAATGATCAAACAGATGTACCACAAATACCGGTTAAAAAACAATATCTGATCACCACTAAAAACTTAACCTTATGCCCCTTGCTCAACTTAAGCCATCAAATTACATCTCAGAGAATGGTACCTTTCAATAACCTTCCTCGACAGAGAAGAGAAATAAATATTCCTGGTTGTGACCATAAAAACTAAGGCATTAAGTTTGGACCCTCAAAAGCGACAACCATATCGAGGTGACAAAGGGAAATGAATAAGAAGGAAAAATCATAAAAGAATTAAAAATAATTAGGATGCACAAAAAGCCAAAGATTTGTAAAGGGTTTCCTTCATAAAAGACCCAAAAAATGGCTTACAATTTGTTTTTCCAATAGATGGGATTAAATTTATGAAAATCTCATCAAAGTGACTAATCTACTCAGATTCCCACAAAAGGGACTTCAATCCTAAAGACAAACTAAAGAAGGGAACAAATCGTCAGGTCTCCCCAGCACATGTCACATCTGGTTTATGTCTTTAGGGAGATATGGCAAGTGAGTCTTCTAGAAGTCACCATCCTCCAAAGGATTTGACAAATTAGCCTAGGATGATGTCATGACCACCTATTTCTTGGTAGTCCCACCTTAGTGCCACAATAAGAAGGAGGAAGAAGCCACCAAGAAGAAGAGAGGTCCTTGGGGAGTTTCTCTAATTAAGGCCGAATGAGATGCTTGAAAACTCCCCCTATATCTCCCCATGACACATGACCCTCCTCTACTCTAGATTATTTTGTACACATTGGTATCCAGAAGAACCTCACTACTCGAGTTCCCTTCTGAAAAGGATGGCAGGTAGGCTATAATAACTGCCTAACGAAGGCTGAATGAGCATGACCATAGAAAGAAGCCACTAGGGCAATGTTTATACCCTCGAATAACCTAGAAGGGTGGTGGCTATCCACTATCAAGCGACGCCTCCCTTGACCCAAATTTTACCCACAAATACTATCTCATCCTCATCAATAAACTTGAATGTCTATTGGAAAGACTAATTCTGAGGTCAAAGAAAAGGAGGAGAAGCAATCAGGAGGGAAGCAAAGAATAAGAAGCATATCCCAACCAAAAATGAAATCTCTCTCTGTTATTTCTCTAGAAAGCATATAAACTAAGTAAAAGGTGATAGGAAAGGGAACAGGGAAGAATCTATTTTTATAGTCCAACACCTATTGAATGTTCCCTGTGAATCACCTCAACACAACCAATCAACAAAATCCATATGGCACTAATAGTTAAAGCTGACAGACGTGGCCTGATGATTCACAAAAAATGAAGCATCCAAGAACAATCCTTTCCAATCCCCATAGAAACTACTTGGTAACCAAGAAATATCTTTTCATATATCCTCGTGCCTCAGGGCAAGCTCAGAAAAAATGACAAAAATAAATGACTATATTTCTTCTTCTATTATCAATATTTATTGAAATCCCTGAGGGGTGTGTACAAAGGAAAATAAATGATCTCCTACACAAACTAACATGGAATCAAAGGCCCGATAAAAAACCGCTACTCATTAAGGTTGTTATCCTGAGGATCGCTAGACATTTCCCTATCCGATAGGTCTTCATCGAATTTGTACTCATGATACTCAAGTCCCACTGAAGCCTGAGTGAGACCCATTAAGTATCGAGACTCAAAGATTTTCTCCTCAATGCTAGAGCCTCCCGCCTTCACTTCTTCAAGGGTTTGAAGTTTGGCTTTCTGAATAACGATTGCCTTGTACAAATACGACATGTGCCTTCACTTGTAAAACTTATGATTCTCAGAATTTATTTTCCTCTTCAAGCGACATACGTCATAATGAAGGGCATCAAATAGAGCCAGGTAAAAAGCAACATTTGCGACTCCCGACTCAAGCTGATGGATTCTCTTGGCATGGGTGAACACATCAATAGCAAGGGCCTCAATATATTTTGCTTAGAAAGCTTTGAGCCCTCGGTAATATGCAGCTTTCTCAGATAGTTTTGTATATTATGAATATGGTTGTTTGTCGCCTCTCTGTTTGCCAATAACTTGGCTCTCAAGACCCTGATCTTGGAGTCTCCAAGGGATAGTGTATTGGCAATTATTGATGGGTCATTAGACATAGAGATCTTCTCTTAGAAAGAATTAACCTCTGCTGAGAGAACGATCCTCTCCTTTAGATAACATTGAAGGCTGTTAGAGGTCAACAAGTGAGCCTACATCATGAAAGAATTGAGAAATGGGCTTTATAATAAGACAATTAGCAGAAAAAGGTAAGAACCCATAAGGACTTGAAAGTTCCATACCTATGCAAATCCATGAATGTTGTCATTTAAGTGGAACTCGATGGAAACCCAGCCAACCCATTCCCAATAATGCTATGACATAATGGGATGTAGGTAATTAGAAACCCATGTTAGCCTCGATAACAGGTCAACCTCTGAAGGGATTCTCAAGTGAACATCTTGCCATCGAGAAGGAAAAATATTTCATAAAGCTTGGAGGATCATTGTGCACTCGGGACTCCCCGTGACTAGGATCGCCTCAGGATTAGAGACCATGCAGTTGAGAAGACAAATGATGATTAGGTGGGTAACAAGTAGAAGGGAAGGTCTTTGTGGATGCTTCACCTACAGAAATCGATAGAGCTGAACCGATGCCCAGACTTGGCAGAGGATCCTCTATAAAAAGGGAACTTATTAAAAGAGGAAGACAACAGCGAAAATGAGTGTCAATATTAATAATTAGATCCATCTCTTAAAATAATCCATTGGCATATGACATACCATGTATGTCTGCGCTCGAGGACCTATCTTCCACTGTGAGGACTTTATCATGTGAGATCTCATTATCGACATCATCACTAGGAACATTCACTGCGGTGATACCTCTTTTTTATAGGATCCGCTGCTGGAGTCCCTATCTAAGGAATATTGGCCGATGGATAAAGAAAAAGCAATCACTTGGGGAGGAAGAAGAATCGAGCCAGTTGTTAGTCCTCAAAAAATGGAAAAATCTTAGAAAAATTATAGAAATAGAGGAGCCAAAATAAAACAAGATAAAAAGAACTAAACCGTGGGATTTGGCTCTCCACTTCTTTTTGAAAGTGATGTTCTTCGATGAATGATCTTTGCTGGTAGAAATATCCAACATCTTGGTGATCCATGCCTTGGCTTCATTAATCAACACGTCCAAGGTTACCACGACTGGTTGCCATATTAGAGCTAGAACCGAAATAGGAAGCTCAAATAAAGAAATGAATAAAGCATGTATAGAAAGACAAAAATAGAGATAAACTCACGGTGGGAGTTTAGGTGAAACATGGGAAGATCCATGGATAGGTCTTCAGATACAATGAAAACAAACATTTCAATCCAACCCTTATCGTGGTTATTATCAAAATTCTAGAAGAGGGTCCTTCTTTCTCGATGCACCAACTTCACTATGCTACCATAAAATAGTCAGGGTGAATATTGAAAAAGAAGGTGGTCCAGCAACAAACTTTATCTGGCTTTGAGCGAGAGTATGTGAGGGCAAGCCACCATCTTCAATATGCCAGGGTCAACTTGACCCTAATTTAGTTATAACCTTGCACAAAAGGATACGATTAACTTTACGATTGATAGTCCAAAACCCAAGGTGATGGGATAGGTATAAATGAATGAATATAAAGGCTTGGTAGATATGATGCTCTTTGAACATTGCAGAGCCTCCATACAAAAATATTTAAGGAACTCATAGTCATGGAGAATGATAGATATGTCACTTTTCTTCATCAAGGAACCTAGGTCACTAACCGGTCAGAGTTTGGGATCATCATCCAACACAATGTTGAAATCATCGCCCAAAAAAAATGCTTCAGGAAAGAGTTAACTGATGGAAGGTTTGGATGCTGCAAAAGCCATATTTGAAATATAATAAGGAATCACAGCATCCAAAGAAAAAATATGAATTTATTAGGAAAAAGATATTAGAGAAGATTATGGAAAGAATAATGTAAATAATAGCGATCGTGGGAAAGAGAGAAAAGCCTTTTTGCATCAGAGAAAGCATCATATCATACAAGGGACATCTGGAAGGACAAGCATTGGTGATATGAGACACTTCAAATTCAGGGGTAGCATCAGATAGTCTAGGATTTGATCAAAGATATTTTCCACTCCTCAGCTTCCACTGGCATGACACTCGAAAAGAGGAAGGACTATATTTATTAGGTATAAATCCACTAGAATGGCATGGTAAAGTAAAAGGACCTCTAGAGGGTAGAGTCATGCCATGACTAAGTAACAACATGGCCTATGGGGAGGTGGTCATCCAAGGATCCATCGAGGTTGGTCTCTTAAGAGAACTCAGATGATATGACAGAAAAGGACAAAGAATAAGGGTTCTTGAATTTTAGGAGCATGGACGCATAGTGTACCCATGTAGATTAGGCTACAAGTACTATCTAGCACCTATACCGAATAAGACACCTGACATTGTTTCATTAGTAATGGTACTATTAGGTAATGAGGGGAAAAACCTCCCTGATTGGCTCCAAGCCTCCTTTTTAATCTACAAATAGATTTTTCCTTTCATTTTGAAGGTGATCCACAATATTTGATCTAATACAATATACTATTACTTTCTCTCTAAGCTCTAGTCTTATGATTACTATTCTGCTTATATTGAACTCTTACCGAAAGGATTACGACCCTCAAGGAATGACCTCCATGGATCCTTTATTCTGATCCCTTGCTATTTATTGCTTTGCTCTATTTCATTTACCCTTTTTATCTTCCTACTTAGATAATCGATCTACTGGTAATGGGTCCTAATCAAAACTAGATCAAATGCGCATCCTCCTGGCCTTATCTACAAATTCAACTATACCGTTTTTAGGGTAAACATAAATATTTTTTTCTTGTTGTCCTCTGCTATAGATCCACTACCCTGCATGGACCAGAGTCGAAGAACTTATTATGTCAACATGTTGCACATGTGTCACTAATGAGGAAATAATTCATTTAATGTAAATTATAACTTATTATATTTTTTCTGTGGCCCTTATATTATTTTTATATTTGTATGATGTTATTCTGACATATGGAATTGCTCCATGACAGAATGATTACCCAATTTTAAGATATTCTTCCTTTTACTCCAGTATTGCAGAGCATAGAAGGGTTCTAAGTACAACAAACTCTCTATCTATTGAAGTTGAATGAGTAAATCTAAACTTCAACAATATAGAGTATTTTTATATGGGTTTAACTTCTACTTTTATATTAGTAATGTAAGTTCATTAACATATTGTAGCGGGGAGATTGGGGTTTGTAACATTTTATAAACTTGTTTTTAGTTTTATCTGTAGTTTTACACATAAAAGATCTGAAAAGACCATTTTTTCTATTCAATTTATAATAGGTCATAAGAAATCATTTCCATATTGGTTATATTGTGTAATGAACTATGTGGTATTTTTCTTATTTTGAACCCATTTCTCCAATTTTAACCTTACATTAATTCCATTATGTTATTTATAACTTTCGAGAATGAGTGACACAATTCCTAAGGTGATCAGATGAGGATCCAGTGAGATTTTTAGTTTTAAAGATTTGAAAGATAAAAAGTTTGATTAAAGCCAACATTTTGGGTTATTGAGATCGTAACAAAATCTTAGGTTTTTTAGGTTTGAAACGTTGGACAGTTAGTTCAGGTCACGAGGTATTTGATGTGATTCAAGTCATTGGTTAAATTTTTTGAAATTTAAAAGCTTAGTATAATGACACATCCCATCGTTATTATAAAGTCGTGACAAAATGATCAAATTAATAACTTTGATAATGTTAAATTGTGGGCTTGATTTCGTGTGGTTTAAATAAAGAACGGGCATAATTAAAGATGAGCTGCCAGCGCCCCTTGTCATGGCGAGCTAAAGCTCATTGTGATGGCTCATCGTAGTGAAGAAGGTCTCATCATGACACTCCATCACAATGTAGAGGTCCTCATCGCAATGAAAGACACAGGGAAGAACCCTGGAATAAAAAGTTCATCCTCTAAACTCTTTTCCAAAAAAGAGGCCTTCTCCTAGAAACATTCCAACACTCTTCCAACCGTATAAAAGCAAGAAAAGAGAGAAAAAGCTCTCAAAAATAGGGTTGGATTCTCCCTACCTCGTGGTGATGCTTCCTCCAGACTTTCTAGGATGAGATCAAATTGCAAGTTGTGTACATCTTAGCAGCAACTCAGCAATCAAGGTAGGTTATGGTTAAATGGTAGCAAGACTTGATTAGTAAGAATAAATTTGGTATAAAAATTGATAAAGACAACATACTTATGCCTTCGGGTATGAGTTTGGATGGTAATGACTGAACTTAGTTGATAAACCTGAGACTTGTGACTAGTTATATTATGTTTGTGAATTGCCATGTACAATGATGCTTAGGATGTATGGTTTGAGGCTTTGACCTTGTGCGTAATAAATGGTGATACCTGAAATGTAGAAATAACTAGACTGTAAAATGATCAATTTTTAGAAAAAATCCTAAAGCTTTCTATAATGATATTCGGATGTCCATGTGAACTTGTTGTAGTCCTGTCATGTTAACTTGGGATTCGTTAACAGATCGATCTAATAGTAAAGCCCTAGATTATATGGTAAAATCGTGTCAAACAAGATTTACTTAATAGAAATACCATCTCTCTCTGTATATATATATTCATAAGGGATAGGTCTGAGAGCCTACTTGCACTGATTTGATGATGATATGATTATGGTTGATTGGATACCACGCCGATATGGTACATAGTACTAGGGTCCCCTGTAGGTCATGGCTAGTTATTGGAAATAAGACCCTTAGCATGTGTGTATACTCTTGCATGTATCACTGTATATGTTATTGCATTTATAATTGCATGCGTCATTGTATTGGTTTATGGTCAGTCCTTATGAGAGAATATGTGATTATAACTGAGGCTGAAGGTATTGGTTGCATTTACTAATGATAGGTAGGCTTAGTTCTATGTGTGGGGAATTCCTTTACATACTTGTAGTAACTCTAAATGTATATTGTGTAATTAATAATACCATTCTTAACCTGATTCGAATAAACTGGGTTGATTAATATATAGTGATGTCTGTTATGTTTATTGGACTTAATTACATGGTTTCGGTAATCCTACTGTGTGAATGCGTATGAAAACAAATATTGTGTCTACAACCACATTGTAAGTTAAGTTCGAATGAGAGGTGGGTTGCGTTTAAGGGTTGTGATTGCTGGGAGAACTTTGGGAGTGTGTAATGCCTTACCCCTAAGTCTAGATGTGCAAGCAACATTAGGTGTGAGCAAAGAGGAAGATTATGTGAAATAGAAAGTACCTCTTGACTGGATGTAATGGTGAAATATTGGATGTTGGTAATAAGTTCGAAGTACTTGGGTGTGAATAACTGTAAGGATTACATTGCTATATGTCGAAGTTAAAGTTATCTATCATAATGCTAATTTTTGTACATGATTAATGTGAACTAATCTCAGTCAGCCGATGATACCACCAGTAGTGTGATTGTACTGATGCTTCTCTTACTATACCTTTCTTTGTGTAGATGTAGGAGATGTTGGCTGGAGTTCGTGCTTGGATTGATGAGTCTCCATCAGCAACTTTCATTCTTTACTCTTCAGATGAGAGTTGTGTCTTTTACATTTGTCATCATATTTTCATTAGCAGCTCTTGGTACAGGCTTAACCTATATCTTTGGGGAACAATAGTACTTCTTTTGTATAGTTGACAGTTAGGGTGTAATAAATTGACAAGTGATTTATTGAAGATTCATTCAGTCATATTTATTATCAATACTCTTGAAGTTGTTTTATGGGACTCTTGCATGCTAATGGTTGGGTGGTTTAGTGTTCTCCTACCTGAATAGACTAGAGTAGGTGCTCATACGGTCCCACTATAATTGGGGTCGTGACAATTAGTATTTGAGCCTAGGTTACCAATCTCCCGTGTACAAGAGCAATGTCAAAATAGAATCTTGTAGATTCGTGTGTTGACATCCACATCAGATCTTCGGGAAGCTATGGTGGCATCTAATTGTGGTTTCAATTCCTTCTTTCCAATCGTGCCATCCAGTCTTTTGTCTCCCTGGTTAAGTCCAATTGGTATCTTGACGTGGCTAGTCCGTGGTGGGATTAAACTAATTGTTATCTAGTTGATCCCAATTGGTATCTCACCCTAAGGAGTTTTGATGATATATTGATTATGTGATTATGTGAAATTAATGATGTGTTCAGTTATGACAAATGGGACCACAATTTGGATGTTATTTGCTTAAGTAAAAGCAAAATTGTTAAATCGTAAGGTAATGACAAAGTTGTTAATGGATGAGATCTACGAAAAATAGTAAATTAATCTTATTGTTCTGAATTTATGCATTGAAAGTAAGCAAGGAATGTACTTGTGTAAAAAGTTCTTAAAAGTTTTCTAGTTGTAGCAGCGTTTTGCCTAAGCCCTCATCGGGACGAGACATTTCTCATTGCAATGGTCTATCATAATGAGAAAAGGGGTCGCTGTGATGAAGCTCTTCATAGTGATGAGCTAGAGTTTGTTGCCATGGTCTACCACAATGAAGAAACAGTCGTTGCAACAAAGTGGCACGATATAGAATCCCAATTGCAGTCCCCTATTTTGGGACTTCACTCATGTGAAGAAATTTTCAAGAAATTTAAGGCATAGAAAAGCTATGTCATAGAAGTTTTGACCTGCAAACAAGTCCATTGTTCAGCGAGTGCCACCAATGGAACTATAAATCCAAAGCGATAGAAATAAAAATCATCTAAAAGTACGTAAAGATAAAAGTTTGTCTGATAAGGACCCTCTATGGGCAATAAAATCAGTAATAAGAGGGGATAGAGGGTGGGAAGTGCTCTAGCCGCTCCATGAACTCTTAGCACTCGAGCTACTAGACTCTTCCTCAATAGACCTTCTGAGGAAGGAAAACTCTTGAACATTCTCCCTAGTAACTTTGGGAATCTTCTTGCCTAGGAGGGAACATTTTACAAGGGCCTTGATCCCCTTCCACGTCTATACCATCAACTTGTCCCGAGAGCATCCCTTCTTCCTCTCTGCATCTAGCTCCTCCCAAATCTCTAATTGGGCATATGCCAGGGACTAATAGGAGGAAATGGGAATAGAGGTACCTGCTGCATCATATTGTCTGGAAGTCGAAGGAGGAGTCTTCTCTAATAGGACTGATGATAAGCCCTTCAACATGGTCTTCATTGCTGCAACATCTTCCCCAAGTGACTCTAAGGTCACCTTGCCCAATGCCAAACTTGCCCCCTCTCCATCACCGCCCTGGCCACTACTTGTCACGACCCGATTTCTCGGTCATGATGGCGCCTACAACCCTCCAGTAGGCGAACCAATTCCTGTAGCCCAGAACAGTTAGTAATGGGCTACTATCTAGCAAAAAAGGAAACAAGACGAATAAAATAGATAACATGGATATAATTATATACATATGCGGAAACTAAACCAAACCCCAAGACCTGGTATCATAGTACAGAGCCAAACTATATACATGGAGTACAAATAAACCGAAAAGAATATATACAGATGTCTCTGAATGGTAATAGAGTACATGAAGCAAAAGATAAACTAAAGCTAAGCCGATGCCAAGAGCTCCACCTTAAGCCGAAAGTAGTCTACACAGATCTCAAGCAACGAATGCAAGCGATCTAACCGGCGATGGCGCCACAGGATCTGCACCCAAAGATGCAGGGGGTAGGGGTGAGCACCAAATGCGAAGCATAAGGTACCCAGTAGGTATCATAGGCCGACTGGGCACATATAAGATAAAAGCGCAGTAATAGACCGAATAGAAGCAAGTAGTCACAGAAATCAACGAAAGGTACACAGGAACTAGCCCAGAGGGAAATCAACAGAACCACATGTGAGGCTAGCAAGCAGAATATACACACCAAAGGTACAGGTGAAAGTAAGAAATAACGCACCTGGGGTCCTTGCAATAACAGTGTATATAAAATAAGTTTACGAAATGGACGGTATACCGGTAACCTCAAGTGTAAGAAGAAGAGAGAAAGAGTAATAATAGGCATGCTCAAGACATGAATCAACCCAACTAATCATAACAATCTCAAATCCAGAAACGAACAGTCTAGCAGTAACCAATCTCATACTCATCCCTAATAGAGAACAACTCTGTAAGTAAAACAAAAGTCTACCTACAGTCCCCCGGCCGCCCATACAAACGAGGAACACAAACAAGTGAAAACAAACCCTCCGGCATCCCATACTACCGGAGCGTACAATCAGCAAACAGCAAACAAGGGTGGAGCCTCAAACAATGAATGATATGATGCATGAAGATCTCAAGTGCCATGGTATCTCTGTATGTACCTCCTCCGGCGCCGATCCGGCCCAGCAGGTAGGTGCCATGGAAGGACACTGCCCGTATACCTCTACTCCACCGTATACCCCTCCTCCGGCACAC